>VMBQ01006897.1:19718-42016 GCA_007657795.1 Dreissena rostriformis
ATCATCTATTGTTTAGAAAGAAGGATTACAATTATTTGTGTTCCATAAAAAAGTGAAAAAATAGGGAGAAATGAGAATTTGTATGCCATGGTATTCCATATAGGAGGACAAAATGGACAACAATATAATTTAAAATACATTTTACTTATCCCTCATAAATATGGAATATTAAATTACATTAAAATCACACATGCGATCAGACTGACATTGATTTTAAATAGTGCCCACCATTTTAAACCTGTTGCCATGGAAACTCATATTCCGAAACAAATACTTATCGGACAGTGCTGCTCCCATCTTAAAAAGATCGAGTAAGGTGTTAGGTATAGATATGTGAAATATCAGGGTAGTGTAACACCGGTAACAAAATCGGCCCAAGTCGGGGATATTTTCCCCTGCTATGATGAAGAAAGCGATTGAGAATTTAGCATGCGGTATACAAGTGTTCTCATGATTGTCACATCTTGTTTTGAAAATAAATACAAAATGAAAAAAAGCAGAAACAATACAATCGCGGTAAGTTACATTTAAACCATATCTCAATAAAATCAATAATATCATGCTGATATTAATCTCTGAGAGGCAGTTTAAGCACAGTGATTATTCATGACATGCTATCAAATATATAATAAATGGCCGTAATACCTTCATTAGGACATAAAAATACATGCTTTAGATCAACCGTTTTGATACAAAGAACGTAATTTAAAACTGTTTAAGCTCGTGTACTATGCGTAGATCCGGCGGTCGGGTGACTCAGAAACTGGAAAATATATGGTCGTATAGACTGTACTCATCAGACATATCGAATTTGTTTCACATTTATCTTTCACATTTATACAAAATGATAATCATAGTCAAGAGGGTTAAGAAAATGTTTCGGTAATTCGTTTTTAATTTAAGTACATACATTTGTATTTATTGCCTGCTTACTATAACAGTATTCCATAGCGATTTCTGCATTTTTGATTCACTGAAAAGAGTGTGTTATATCTGGAAAAAAAGTGTCCAGTAATCGGGAATGAAAGTTCCATTGTCATTGAGATGATCGGTAAACGAAGTGCCCATGAAAAATGTGCATGCGACTCTTAAAACATTTGAATTTCCTAAAAAACGTAAGTAAACTAAAATGTAACATGTTGTAAGATTAATGGACATATTGATCTTTTATTTCGAATAGTAATAACGTTCTTGTTTCATTTCCAAGTATGTTTATTTTGTTAAAATATGTTCTGATCATCCAATTCATGCTGATTATCGATGGAATTTTATCGCTTTTTGTTATAATTCACCGTTTTTCAGCGAATTTCTTTCTTCGCAATACGAAGTGCTATACCATTAATCACCCAAACAATGTTCCGTGTCTGAAAAACAAATGAACAGAACATACATGCAAAAAAGCTGAAGAATTCACCTCTCGCGCGTGGCTTTTGTTGTTCTCGGCCATCGAAGTGCAATCCGTCATCAAAGTATGCGCATACCCGGCGTGCAATCGCTATTCTCTGAACCTAAATTACTTCTCCTAAATATGCACCGATTCTTTACCGCCTTGTAAATTGCGTTAATAAGATAATGTTTTTCAAATATATTGCGTTACTTTTAGAATTAGATTATTTGGTGTTTAACGTTATATGTCATGATTTATTTATATCCATGTTGTACACAAATGTGAATGATTTAGGCCTACCGATATGTTTTAATCCGTTATTCAGTTTGCGAAAATTAAAGTCGATTATCTGCTTAAAACACACATATTAAAAAAATCTACCTAAATTATATAACTTAGATATTATCTGGAAGCCGATTTAGGATGAACATGTATTGTGACTGCATAATTTATTTATGGCTGACTAATAAAATCGCACAAGACGCGTCATTAATTTTTGCAAAGCTACGAAACACCCAAGTTGCGGCATATGGGAAAGACATGTTTAACAATAACGTTTTCTATAAATATTTCATATTAATCTACATTTACAATAAATTAACAATACATGCGATTGTTCAGTCGCGAGTGGCACAACTTAATGAAAACAAAGTCAAACAAGTTTACCTTTAACACTGAATTTATCACTCCATCATTTCTACACCTGATTTATATTCAAGCTTTTTGCTTTTCTAAGTAATTATGATCCATTAATTTTGAAAGTGTTATATCGTCTTACATTCGTTCAAACACCGTAAATCAATATTTAAAATCCAATTACCATCTGAAAAGTTTTAAGTATCCTTTATATCGAAGTTATATTGAAAGACCACAACAAGTTTTTCTTTATAACCACGAGGTGAACTTGACAAGTGTTTTACTTTTATTTATTTATTTATTTATTTATTTATTTATTTATTTATTTATTTATTTATTTATTTATTTATTTATTTATTGCTTATATGTATTAGCCAAAGTGAGCATTATAAATGCATAATAATAACGCTTTAAAGTCCGTAATTTTAACCAAAAAAAATAAAGGTGAAAACAGTGCATCTTATTGTTCATAGGTTTAATATTTATTTAAATTAACAATAAATTAACAATAAATTCGTGTATTCAGTCGCGAACGGCACAACTCAATGTAAACAAAGTCAAACAAGTTTACCTTTAACACTGGATTTATCACTCCATCATTTCTACAGCTGACCTATATTAAAGCTTTTTATCATTTATAATTTGTTTAAGTCTTTTATGATGTTACGTATGTAACGTGAAACGTATGTCAGTGTTTTTATTCTATTTATTTCTTTATTGCTAATATAAACATCCACAGTGAGTTTTATAAATGCATTATATATAGACTGATCAGTGTGACGCTTTATAGTCCGTAATTAAAACTAAAAGTGTAAAAATTGCATCTTATTGTTATAAAGCTCAACAGGTAATCTAGACCTCGTTCTCTTATTATGAATATCCCTGTTCAATTTGTTATGACATCTTGTTTTTGATATGCGACGAAATCATATTATTTCAATCGGTACTTATGCATGTCCAGTTTTAAGGTCACTGGTATTCTTCACTCTTCACACTTAAAATGTGATAAACCAGACACTATTGTTAACATGTAAGCGAACAATGTGATGAACCAGACACTATTGTTTACATGTAAGCAAACAATGTGATGAACCAGACACTATTGTTAACATGTAAGCGAACAAAGTGATGAACCAGACACTATTATTAACATGAAAGCGAACAATGTGATGAACCAGACACTATTGTTAACATGTAAGCGAACAATGTGATGAACCAGACACTATTGTAAACATGTAAACGAACAATGTGATGAACCAGACACTATGTTTAACATGAAAGCGAACAATGTGATGAACCAGACACTATTGTTCACATGTAAGCGAACAATGTGATTTGTACAAAATAGTATACCACTGACCCATTCTCGGGGAGCGTTCACATAAACAATAACTTTCTCAAAAGATGCCACATACACAATAACGTTCTCAAAAGATGCCACATAAACAATAACGTTCTCAAAAGATGCCACATAAACAATAACGTTCTCAAAAGATACCAAGAACTGGTTCTACCCAGAAAACGGACCCGATAATGAAACGTATGTTCTCAAAAGCTATCCGGATTTCTGCTTTTACGAGCTTAAATACACATTTTTAAACAACATACAGAAAACCAAATTATTGTTATTTACTTATGTTTTTTTTTAAATAATTTGCCAGTACATCTATATGCAGTTATAACATAACATATGGTGATAGGTGTTTATTTCAATCCAATATGCCATATAAGCACATGAGGACAACATATTTTCACAAAAAAAAATATACAAAAAGAAAACAAACGAAAAATGCAAAAATCACACAAGCACGCACGCACGCACACACAAACACAAACGCAATCCCATACAAACACGCACACACTCACAAGTAAACAGAACATACATAGACGTTCATGAACAAAACTTTTTATAAAAAGCGGAGAAGCTCATTATCAGTGAGAAATAAACAATAATTGAAAAATATATACTGATACATTTCGTTTTAAAGCATAACTACGTATGTCGCAATTTTCATTTCAGTGTCCGCGTCCAGGTCCCTGGACGCTGACAGCTTCATGAGTCTCCGTTTATAGGACCAGATCTGATCTCTACTCCCTCTGGTGTCACACCGGAAGTTCCCGCCGTCCAGTAAGCTCATCACATTTCCGGCCTCAGTCTCTGCCGCCGCGGGGTTTGAAATCAGCTCGAGGTTCATATTGCACAGTGACGCACCTGAGAATATATACAATATGACGCTATGTGTACATTAAAAAAAACTTTTTTTTACGTCAATATACAATAGTTTTGTAGAGTAACATAAAGACAATGCAGTTTTATTTAGAAGGAGATTCTCTATTCCTTTACTTAAGAGGGGCGTCATAATTCAGGTATTCAGGATGAGCTATATTTAGAAATAACATTTGATCGTAAAATCTGATATGATTTAATTTAATCACAAACAGATTGATATTTAACCAGTAAAGTTCACATTCGTGGCATCGCTCATTCAAAATAATGTTAATAGGTCGGACAATTTCACTTTATGAAGACCTTTTAACGACTAACAGCATGAAAGAGTGATTCTCGAAAATTCTATATTAAGTCAACATATAAAGCAAATATACAGCAATACAAATTAAAACAAAATTAAAAAAAAAACTAACCAACTTGAAGAGAAAACACGAAGGATTCACCCTGGATGCAGAAAGATACAAAACATTGAGTCATTGAAGTTATCATGCTCCAAAACCGGTAACTGTATTTCTGAGCGCAGTGTGTTTACAGATAATATAACACAACCCCGTGTTTTCAGCCCATGCATTATACACACAATTTTAAATGACTGTAACACTCTTAACCCAAAATCGAACAACAACACAACCAATACAAATTTAATAGAATCTTGATTAAACGGACTTCATCCAACTGCAATGACCCAGGGCGTGTTTGCTCATGGAACGGAGTACTGANTCATATTCATAAGTTGGTTTCGGATTGTGAAAATAAAATGTTGACACATTGAAACTTTATATACTCTCTTTAAAACTTTGCATTTCTGAAGTAGCTACAGACTGAATTAATAAATCATCCACAAAATGTTTTATTCTGGCAAGCTAATAAAGAGGATTTAAGGCAAAGTCTTGATGTTTATTTTCATATAATGAAACACAAAAAAAGGAATACGGCTGTATTTTAAAATTTACAGAATATTATTAGTTTAGATTGTGCAGTAGGAGTGTTAACATGTTCATTTCAAAATGCTTACAAATCCATGTTTACATGTTTATTTAAAAATGCTTACAAATCCATGTTTACATGTTCATTTCAAAATGCTTACAAATCCATGTTTAGATGTTCATATGAAAATGCTTACAAATCCATGTTTACATGTTCATTTCAAAATGCTTACAAATCCAGGGTTACATGTTCATTTCAAAATGCTTACACATCCATGTTTACATGTTCATTTCAAAATGCTTACAAATCCATGTTTACATGTTCATTTCAAAATGCTTACAAATCCATGTTTACATGTTCATTTCAAAATGCTTACAAATCCATGTTTACATGTTCATTTCAAAATGCTTACAAATCCATGTTTACATGTTCATTTCAAAATGCTTACAAATCCATGTTTACATGTTCATTTCAAAATGCTTACAAATCCATGTTTACATGTTCATTTCAAAATGCTTACAAATCCATGTTTACATGTTCATTTCAAAATGCTTACAAATCCATGTTTACATGTTCATTTCAAAATGCTTACAAATCCATGTTTACATGTTCATTTCAAAATGCTTACAAATCCATGTTTACATGTTCATTTCAAAATGCTTACAAATCCATGTTTACATGTTCATTTCAAAATGCTTACAAATCCATGTTTACATGTTCATTTCAAAATGCTTACAAATCCATGTTTACATGTTCATTTCAAAATGCTTACAAATCCATGTTTACATGTTCATTTCAAAATGCTTACAAATCCATGTTTACATGTTCATTTCAAAATGCTTACAAATCCATGTTTACATGTTCATTTCAAAATGCTTACAAATCCATGTTTACATGTTCATTTCAAAATGCTTACAAATCCATGTTTACATGTTCATTTCAAAATGCTTACAAATCCATGTTTACATGTTCATTTCAAAATGCTTACAAATCCATGTTTACATGTTCATTTCAAAATGCTTACAAATCCATGTTTACATGTTCATTTCAAAATGCTTACAAATCCATGTTTACATGTTCATTTCAAAATGCTTACAAATCCATGTTTACATGTTCATTTCAAAATGCTTACAAATCCATGTTTACATGTTCATTTCAAAATGCTTACAAATCCATGTTTACATGTTCATTTCAAAATGCTTACAAATCCATGTTTACATGTTCATTTCAAAATGCTTACAAATCCATGTTTACATGTTCATTTCAAAATGCTTACAAATCCATGTTTACATGTTCATTTCAAAATGCTTACAAATCCATGTTTACATGTTCATTTCAAAATGCTTACAAATCCATGTTTACATGTTCATTTCAAAATGCTTACAAATCCATGTTTACATGTTCATTTCAAAATGCTTACAAATCCATGTTTACATGTTCATTTCAAAATGCTTACAAATCCATGTTTACATGTTCATTTCAAAATGCTTACAAATCCATGTTTACATGTTCATTTCAAAATGCTTACAAATCCATGTTTACATGTTCATTTCAAAATGCTTACAAATCCATGTTTACATGTTCATTTCAAAATGCTTACAAATCCATGTTTACATGTTCATTTCAAAATGCTTACAAATCCATGTTTACATGTTCATTTCAAAATGCTTACAAATCCATGTTTACATGTTCATTTCAAAATGCTTACAAATCCATGTTTACATGTTCATTTCAAAATGCTTACAAATCCATGTTTACATGTTCATTTCAAAATGCTTACAAATCCATGTTTACATGTTCATTTCAAAATGCTTACAAATCCATGTTTACATGTTCATTTCAAAATGCTTACAAATCCATGTTTACATGTTCATTTCAAAATGCTTACAAATCCATGTTTACATGTTCATTTCAAAATGCTTACAAATCCATGTTTACATGTTCATTTCAAAATGCTTACAAATCCATGTTTACATGTTCATTTCAAAATGCTTACAAATCCATGTTTACATGTTCATTTCAAAATGCTTACAAATCCATGTTTACATGTTCATTTCAAAATGCTTACAAATCCATGTTTACATGTTCATTTCAAAATGCTTACAAATCCATGTTTACATGTTCATTTCAAAATGCTTACAAATCCATGTTTACATGTTCATTTCAAAATGCTTACAAATCCATGTTTACATGTTCATTTCAAAATGCTTACAAATCCATGTTTACATGTTCATTTCAAAATGCTTACAAATCCATGTTTACATGTTCATTTCAAAATGCTTACAAATCCATGTTTACATGTTCATTTCAAAATGCTTACAAATCCATGTTTACATGTTCATTTCAAAATGCTTACAAATCCATGTTTACATGTTCATTTCAAAATGCTTACAAATCCATGTTTACATGTTCATTTCAAAATGCTTACAAATCCATGTTTACATGTTCATTTCAAAATGCTTACAAATCCATGTTTACATGTTCATTTCAAAATGCTTACAAATCCATGTTTACATGTTCATTTCAAAATGCTTACAAATCCATGTTTACATGTTCATTTCAAAATGCTTACAAATCCATGTTTACATGTTCATTTCAAAATGCTTACAAATCCATGTTTACATGTTCATTTCAAAATGCTTACAAATCCATGTTTACATGTTCATTTCAAAATGCTTACAAATCCATGTTTACATGTTCATTTCAAAATGCTTACAAATCCATGTTTACATGTTCATTTCAAAATGCTTACAAATCCATGTTTACATGTTCATTTCAAAATGCTTACAAATCCATGTTTACATGTTCATTTCAAAATGCTTACAAATCCATGTTTACATGTTCATTTCAAAATGCTTACAAATCCATGTTTACATGTTCATTTCAAAATGCTTACAAATCCATGTTTACATGTTCATTTCAAAATGCTTACAAATCCATGTTTACATGTTCATTTCAAAATGCTTACAAATCCATGTTTACATGTTCATTTCAAAATGCTTACAAATCCATGTTTACATGTTCATTTCAAAATGCTTACAAATCCATGTTTACATGTTCATTTCAAAATGCTTACAAATCCATGTTTACATGTTCATTTCAAAATGCTTACAAATCCATGTTTACATGTTCATTTCAAAATGCTTACAAATCCATGTTTACATGTTCATTTCAAAATGCTTACAAATCCATGTTTACATGTTCATTTCAAAATGCTTACAAATCCATGTTTACATGTTCATTTCAAAATGCTTACAAATCCATGTTTACATGTTCATTTCAAAATGCTTACAAATNCTTTTTTAAACTTGAATAGGTCTTTACTTCTATGTCCTTAAGTTTAACATGACATGCCCTTAACTCTTTTACATTCCATTCCAAATAATTTCCACACTAGTACAAGTTATATGAAATAAAATTTGATGCACACACTGGAAATACCAAATAACTGGAAATGCAATGTGAACAAGAGATGTGTTTGTGTTTGGAATATTATGTGTCCAGGGCCATTGAATTACTGAAAGAACTTAAAGATAAAATTCAACATTGTAATAAAATCATTTGAATTGCTGACACTTCATCGACATGTTGGCGAACAGTTAATGAGTATGAAATGATTGGTTATGCTTATGATTATGTTGATGACAAAAACATTCATAAAGCAGAGGAAAAAGTGATACAATGTAGCAAAAATTGGGAAACATAGGTGAACACAGTGCCAAAGAAGTTAAAATGGAACCAATGGCTGATCAGTTTAGCCGGTAATTTATTAAAGACTTACATTTCCAAATATAACATAAACCATGTGTCTTCATTCAGCTTGCCCGTTTCAACTTCCTGTGCACACAATATTCTTCCTTTGTAAAAACAGCAATGACCATGTCCAACCATGGTCTGTCTTTTGTCACCATTGCCGACCATGGTTAACCATGGTCGACCATGGTCCATGTTTTTTGTGACCATGGTCAACCATGGTCTGTCTTTTGTCACCATTGCCGACCATGGTTAACCATGGTCAACCATGGTCACCATTGCCGACCATGGTCTATGTTTTTTGTGACCATGGTCAACCATGGTCGACCATGTTCCTGATCATGTTCCACCACGGTTTTTGATGGTTGACAATCAAATACCATGGTCAACCATCAAAAACCATGGTGACCATGGTCTACCATGGTCATCGTTTCGCCTGGGTATGGCCCTCCTCATTTTGTGGGAAAAAAAAGAGTCGCAAACTGTTAAAAATTGTGAAAAACAATTAGTTGCAAACTGTTAGAAATTGTGAAAAAAAGTCAGAAACTTTTTTAAATTGTGAAATTTTGAGTTGCAAAATTCTCAAATTTGTCAAAAATGGCCATTTTCTAAGAAAGAAAAGAAAGCACTGCAGGTCAAGACAGCCTGACATATTATCCACTTGCCCTGCAGTCTCATATGTCAAATATGTACATGGTTCACCTATTTAAATACATGTAATTATTAGCATTAATGAATATTTGCTTGACATGTTCAACCCATGGGAAAGACGAAAAAATCTTGTCGGACACGAAACCAAAGAATAGAAAAAAATATTTTTATTATTATGACGTTTTTTTATGACGTTCACAATGTTAATCAAATCTTGACACGGAACAGGCAGCGTGTGGTTCCCGCTTTCAATTTACGATCATCACAACGCTCGAAACCAGTAAAATTCAATTCAACCACTCAATGATGTGTCGCCTACGTCACGAAACAATTTGCAGTATTTGACTGGTTCTAAGAATCGCGCTTGTTGTTTGTTATGTCACTAGCAAAGACCGAAGCCAGTTCGACTTTTATTTTACATATTTCAAAGTTTTACATATTGTTGTTTTTTTTTGTCGGACACGAGGTCCGACAATTTCGGAAGTATTATCGGACCTCGTCAAATTTTATCGGATTTGTCCGAGGTCCGACATCTTTCCCATGGGTTGCATGTTGCCTTCAGGACTACACATGTATGATGTTGATTTCCTGCAGTCCTTCCCAAAATTATAATTTATTGCCAGCGAGGAGGTCCTATAATCATGCAGCCTTTGCGGCCCCGGACTGATCATTTCTGGCTCAAAAAAAAAGAAAAATGAATTAGAAAGACAAAATTAGAAAGACAAAATTGAGATTATTTAACAATATTTTAATATTATTATAATAATCATAACACATATCCAATCTTCACATGTATATCAATAAAATAAACATTATTTTTCATTCACTAGGTAATAGTAATCATGCATTAAGTCATGTAGAATGTCCAAGATTTTTTTACTTTCAACTCTTGTGTTGATGTTGACAGTTCGCAGGAAGGTAACATTATGTTCTTTGTTTATGCCCTGCTTGCGTAAACCATTTAATCGGAGAAAACGGGAACAAAAACACACATAATTGTCAATTTTGATTCTCTCCCTTTGCGGAATGTACTTATATAATGATGACATAGTGTGTTATTCGCTTTGACAACGCAGCAAAAATCTTCGGATGCCGTGTTAACACTTACGTCATTCAAAAAATGAAACCAATGAAAAAACGTTTTACATTATCATAGTTTTCATTAATAATCCTGTATAATCTAACTATTGCATTGATACTTTTCTGAAAATAGCTTATGGAATTCCAAATTTCGCCATAATTTTATTACCCGACACTAGGTCCTGCAATATAAGAATCATTTCCGAATTTCCCAATTTATTATTTAGAAAATCCGAGGACCGGAGGTATTTGGGAAGGACTGATTTCCTGCATCACAGAAGAATTGTGATTGTTAAAAAGTGTCATGTATAATAAAGCTAAATTGTAATGCATAATTTTGTTATATTAACCTCTCTATATATATTATTGGCCTGGCAAAATAAGCAATATTTTGTTCCTGAATGTTGATGGCCAATGGTTACTCTTGCTAACTGATTAATGAGCCTCACTCTGAAAAAACAGGTTGAAATGATCGAGTCTGCTTAAAGTTTTGTCGAAGTTAGCCAGTGCAGTCATCACAGGCTAATCAGGGGTGACACTTTCCGCCTGACCTCTATTTTCGATAAGAATTATAAGACTTTCTTTAAACAAAAAATTCCATTCAAGCGGAAAGTGTTGTCCCTCACTAGCACATGCCAATCAAGGACGACACTTTTCACACATGCATGAAGCCCCATTTTCCTAGAGCGTGGCTCAAATTCAATACACAGATTTATGAAGGCGCAAATTGGGATTTCTTGAAGTACAAATATTCGGCATTGTACCCTGTTTGATTTCAGTAAGTGAAATTACTTGTCCATGTTTGTTTAGCGGACATGTTATATCAGCTGTCAAGTATTTTGAATGGGATAATATATAGTGTGAGAGTCGAGCATACAGATTGAGGCAACGGCAAAACAATCCTACTGGCTTTATATTCCATAATTAGATAAGCTGTTTTTGTAGTAGGCTTAAGTTTTGTTATTTTATGTATTTATGACTAGGATGTTTACTGTGGAAAAACAAATACTTCACGGTTTTAACAGTTTTGATACTACGTGGCCTTGCAAACCGAAATAAATGAGCCACGTTCTGGGAAAACGGGGCTTAATGCATATGTGTATAGTGTTAGTCCCAGATTAGCCTGTGCAGTCTGCCCTGACTTTTCACGAACGACATTTTCTGCTGTTATTGTATTTTAATGCCCCCGGTAGGGTGGCATATAGCAGTTGAACTGTCAGTCCGTCTGTCCATCCGTCTGTGTGTCCGTCTTTAACGTTGGTCATAACTTTTGCAATATTGAAGATAGCAACTTGATATTTGGTATGCATGTGTATCTCATGAAGCTGCACATTTTTAGTGGTAAAAGTTCAAGGTCAAGGTCATCCTTCAAGGTCAAAGGTAAAAACTAAACTAAATCAAGGGAAGTAATTAGCTTTAAAAAGGGAGATAATTTCTAAACCTGTCAAAAGATATATTGAAATTTTATATATGAAACCATACAACTGAAGCATAATCAAAATGACATTTTAAGGTCAAGCCAAGCACACACTGATACTTTTGGGCATACAAGTATCTTAGGTACTTTAAGGTTACCTGTGAATCTACAGTCATGGTAGTGGCTTATAATTATTTGCTACTAAAAATAGAGATTTGTTAAAGAACAATTATTTTCAAGGGAAGTAATTCATATACAGTAATTATAAATCTCAGATTATATATTTCCTTACCAAGAATTTAAGTTCTTTTCACAGTTACTGTACAGTTTTTGTATTTTGTTTATTTATAACTTAAATGATTGATTTGTCAGTTTTTTTTTAATGATATATTTTTAATATCATTTCTTTCCTGTACTAATTTGTGAATGGTAGGTTTCATTACTTATGTCCATAGATACATGATGAACTTTGGCTATGATCTCTTTGATTAAACCACAGGCCTTGGTAGTCAGCGATGTCTGCCTTGGTCATTTCTGACTTAGTCCCCCCCCCATCTGTCCGAAAACTTTAACATTGGCCATAACTTTTGCAATATAGAAGATAGCAACTTGATGTTTGGCATGCATGTGTATCTCATGGAGCTGCACATTTTGAGTGCTGAAAGGTCAAGGTCATCTTTCAAGGTCAAAGGTCAAAAAGCAAAATCCAAGGGAAGTAATAAGCTTTAAAGGGAGATGATTTCTATACCTGCCAAATGATAAATAGAAACTGTATTTCAAATTAAGCGGCGCAGTAGGGGGCATTGTGTTTCTGACTAACACATCTCTTGTTCATTATGCCCCCCTTCGAAGAAGAGGGGGTATATTGCTTTGCACATGTCGGTCTGTCGGTATGTCGGTCTGTCGGTCGGTCCGTCCACCAGATGGTTTCCGGATGATAACTCAAGAACGCTTAGGACTAGGATCATGAAACTTCTTAGGAACATTGATCATGACTCGCAGATGACCCCTATTTATTTTGAGGTCACTAGGTCAAAGGTCAAGGTCACAGTGACCTGAAGCAGTAAAATGGTTTCCAGATGGTTTCCGGATGATAACTCAAGAACGCTTACGGCTGGGATCATGAAACTTCATAGGGACATTGGTCATGACTGGCAGATGACCCCTATTGATTTTGAGGTCACTAGGTCAAAGGTCAAGGTCACAGGTCAAGGTCACAGTGACTGGAAATAGGAAAATGGTTTCCGGATGATAACTCAAGAACGCTTACGCCTGGGATCATGAAACTTCATAGGGACATTGGTCATGACCGGCAGATGACCCCTATTGATTTTCAGGTCACTAGGTCAAAGGTCAAGGTCACAGTGACCTGAAGCAGTAAAATGGTTTCCGGATGATAACTCAAGAACGCTTAGGCCTGGGATCACGAAACTTCATAGGGACATTGGTCATGACCGGCAGATGACCCCTATTGATTTTCAGGTCACTAGGTCAAAGGTCAAGGTCACAGTGACCTGAAGAAGTAAAATGGTTTCCAGATGATAACTCAAGAACGCATAGGTCACGAAACTTCATAGGGACATTGGTCATCTCCGGCAAATGACCCCTATTGATTATCAGGTCACCAGGTCAAAGGTCAAGGTCACGGTGACTCGACACAGTGAACCACCACCACCACCACCACCACCACCACCACCACCACCACAGTGACAAAGAACGTATTCACACAATGGCTGCAACTACAACTGACAGCCCATATCATTAAAGGATTAGTCTCGTCTTAGCAAAAGTCCAGTTTAGGTGGAAAGTGTTGTCCCTGATTAGCCTGTGCAAACTGCACAGGCAGATCTGGGACAGCACTTTATGCACATGCATTAAGCTTGGTTTTCCCAGAGTGAGGCTCAAATTAAAGCTGAAGACAGATAAATTAAAATAAAAAAGACAACCCAGCATTTATACATCTGATAAGCTCTCAGGCGATGAAATTCTCCAGTCAAATGGTGCATCTTCACCAGGGTGCATATAGTATTGTTTTAAAAGTTGATACAACATTGTAGGAACTGAAGCTTTCTATATAAAATAAAAGCGTTGTACTTCAATCATATATGAAGGAAAACCACTATGAATAATTGATTATTTTAAACCTGAGTAAAAATTGTGCAGAAATATTTTTGCCATTTTGTAAACAAAATGCATTGCATTTCACTTGAATAAACACTTGTGTGTACAGTGTAATGCAACATCATGCAGTGCAAAATTATTATTATATCATTATATATAAGTGTTTTACCTATAAAAAAAAAACAAGGCAATTAGGTTTGTGAACATTATTTGACAATGAATAATAGAGGTTCTTTAAAATGTTTCCTCAGTTGATTTTACCTCATTTTAGACAGCAGAAATGTATGAAATCAGAGAAAAATGACCAACAAAACATAAGCTATAGGTTATTAATTTAATGTAAATTAAAAATGCAAGATTAGGCCAATATACTTTTTGCTGTTGTGAATTTTCAGTATTTTGGAGCTGAAGATGACATTTCATAACGGTTATTAATTATATTTTCTAAAACAAACACATTTTATTTCGTTTCTAGCACATGCCTTATCAGAAGGTAGGGGATTATTTATTGAGTCATAATTCAAAATTTTGCGCATTTTTTGTGTACCCAAACCGAGATATGCATCAAAAGGTCTAGGATGACACGTCCTAGACTGTCATTTGTTATCTTTTGGCGCATTTAAAAAGTCGCATATTAATCTGGATGATTTGTTTTGGATGTGTTTTTGACATTTTGTTGAATATTGCCTCTTTGGTGAACGCAGGAAACGTAATCCTGTAAATGCTCTTCAAACTTTGCATGATTTATAACTAGCCTTCTTGGATCGTCCTGCACATGGGGACACATGTCGTTTTGTTGTCTCTTGAATAACCCGTCCTTATGTGCGCTTATACGATGAAGCTCCATTTTACAGTCTGTTTTCTATCCTTCCACTTCTCAGCAACAAGGTTTGTGCAGTGCACCTGGTATTTGATGAAGACAAACATGCTGCAAACAGAGGCTTCAGTGTTCTTTGAGCTTAAAGTTGTAACCAACTGAAAACTCTGATTTAATATGAGCCCGACGCTGTGGGATAATGCATGTGAATAAAGTGTTGTCCCAGATATTAGCCTGTGGAGTCCGCAAAATTCCATAAGAGCAGAAAGTGTTGTCCCTGATCAGCCTGTGCAAACTGCAAAGGCTTATCTAGAAAGACACTAATCATATGCATTAATACCCATTTTCGCAGAGCAAGGCTCATATTTTAAATGTTACAGTCAGTACTCCACATTACCATTGTAACCACATTTCTGATGGTGTGAATACAACAACGAATCCCTGGCAAGATACAGATTTCTGAAATACAATAAAAAAAATGCCTCTGCTTTCTAAATGTCTATGGGGCATTTCTCTGTGTTTCTATGATGACTTCAGCATATCGTATTTCAGTCTCAAACAGGTTTTTTTGTGTTCCTACCCCATGTTCCTACCCTGTTGCTTCTGTTAACTTTGGTGATCTTACAGCATTTCTAAATGTAAATGTAGAAATGCATTGAGACAATGGTGTTAGAACACAGTTATATGCTGTAAGACTGTAGCAAAATATATGACACCACACCACAGGGTTATAACGTTGGCTGTACAGAAGTTTTAACCCTTTGCATACTGGGAAATTTGTTGTCTGCTAAAATGTTGTCTGCTGAATTTCTAAAATTAGCATTTTCTTCGATTTGTTTTCAAAGAATACTATCAGAACAGTTTGGATCCTGATGAGACGACACATTCTGTGGCGTCTCATCTGGATCCAAACTGTTTGCAAAGGCCTTAAAAATTTGGTTCCAGCACTGAAAGAGTTAATACTTGATCAAATTATGCATGATGATGTCCAATACTTTCACTATCAAATAGCGCCCTTTAAATTACTGCCCATGCTTTATGGCATTTTTCAGAATGTTATTAATAAAACAAACGTTATCGCCCGCTCTAAATGAAAATTATGTTAAGGGTTTATTAATCAATGAAACCATATCTTGAAATGGACAGGTAAAATTGATTGCTCTTCAACAGCGGGACACGTTATTGGCAGCAGGCTTATAAATATCCTTTGTGGACCATTAATATTAAACGCACATAGCTCGGTTGTTAATCGGACAACTAAATTTCCAAATCGGTTCCCAATCAACTGTATTGTTGATCAGCAATGTAGCCTTTATTGACAACCGAGATTCTAAATGGAGTACTGCGTGTTATCATTTCTCCATATCCAAAAGGGCGTCTTGAATTTTCGTTACCAATTTCAAAACTGCTAACTATTTTTTTCTGTTTTTCTTTCAAAAATATATTTTATTAATTTGTCCAAAATATGCCATGATTTTTTTTTAATGCAAAATCGTTTTTTGTTGGCTGAAAACACTAGAATCATTTCCGAAAAAATATTTGTTAAACATTTAAATCTGCTATGGCCCCATGATTTTCAGTAAGAAAATATTTTAATGTAGTCATGTGGTATGTCTTTGGAACATTAAGTATTGCTGTTAGTTTTAATCAATCATAGAATCAAGATAGAAGTGTTTATAAACCTTGCAACAGTACACAGATATATTTTTTAACTCAGTAAAAACCATGTTGCGAATTGAAACACCCGCACTCTCTGTCATTTCATGACACAAGCCAGAGCTTGATGTTATCTTGTTGCATTAGCTTTTTGAATTACATAATCTCGGCAGTGGCACTTCCTTGGAAGATAGTGCAACTATAAAGCTAATTCCCGAAGGTTTCAGGGTTCTTTCTTACATGAACAGAATCATGCATGCTTTTAGTGCAAATGAGCCACATCCTGAGAAAAAGGTGTTTAATGAATGTGTTAAAGTATTGGCCTAGATTAGCCTGTGCAGTCTGCAAAGGCTTCGAGGGACAACACTTTCGGCCTAGACTGTATTCTCTTTTAGTCTTCCTTTAAACCAAAAAATCCATAAATGTATAAAAAAAATGTCGACTCTGATTAGCCTGTGCTGAGTGCACAAATGCTAATCTGGGACAATACTTTACTCTCATGCATTAGACCCTGTTTTTCCAGAGCGCGGCTCAAATGTAAACCTCATTTTCGAAGTTACATGTACATGAACACTGAATCATGCATGTTTTTGTTATTGTTGTTGTTATTTTCTTCCTTTTAAAACTTTATGCACGGTTTTCACACTAAAAATCACATGTTTTGATGCATATATATGCTGAGAACATAATTATATGTATTGCTGGAGAGAAAGTAGGACATTTGAATGTCGAAGGTTAAAACTGTTAATTCATAAATCACAATTTGCTTCCAAAGTTTGTGGTGCATTATTAATCCGGTGTTTAATATGTAATAAATACCATTGTTCAGCTTGTCCAAATTTAAACTAGTGTTAATAATACAATGTTATTATAATGACACATNGTAATAAATACCATTTGTCTGCTTGTCCAAATTTAAACCAGTGTTATTAATACAATGTTATTATAATGACACATTGTAAAGTAGTTTTGTGATTTAAGGACATTTTTTTTTTTTTAAATCAAACTAAATGGAACTGCAAAACATTTTCAGTTACCAAATTAATGACATTATTCAGTAAAAGATTGTGTGTTCTGTACCCAAAGAACCTTATAATTGGCAGACATAATATAGTGGCATATTATATAACTTCACAATTTCATGAATTTGTCACATGAATTGTCTATGACTCACATTTGCATAATCTATTTCACTGTTGTAAACTGCACATTGGGTTTGGGTTTCACGTTACCAGGCTTTAAGATATGGTTATTACAATTTAAGGGTCTATAAAATATTAAAATGGTGTGATATGATCTGGTTTATGGTGCTTGATACATTTGATACCATTTAACGCTCGATATAACTACTAAATTAATTTAGACATTGTGAGAAATTGTTACATATTTAAATGAAAATGATATCCTTTATGCTGATTCTTCAGTCGATTNTTGTTACATATTTCAATGAAAATGATATCCTTTATGCTGATTCTTCAGCCGATTAACTAGATTTAAAATTCGTATATCAAATTATATTAATTTCATCTATTATAAATTTTCAATATCTGAGACAGGGGAGAATAAGAGAATTATATTGTATAAAAAAGCTTTTTGTTGTTGTTGCTTGGAGAAAGTTGGGGTTATGAATGATATCAGATTTAAAATTATCGTAAGCACTTTATTTATGTTGAACATAAATTTTCAATATTTGTCTTTGAAAGGATACACAATTTCAATTGCAGTANAAAGCTTTTTGTTGTTGTTGCTTGGAGAAAGTTGGGGTAATGGATGATATCAGATTTAAAATTATCATTGGCACTTTATTTATGTTGAAAATAAATTAAAAATATTTGTCTTTGAAAGGATCTTGAGAAAATTGAAAAGCTAATTTCCCAAGTTCTATGCTTATAGTGAATACAATAGTTGAAACAAATATTCTATTCTTTTCTTGAAAATTTTACGCAATTTCAATTGCAGTAGGGATATTAATACATTTTAAGTCACAGAAAAACATAATTTTTAAAACTAAAATTAANATATATATCCTAACAGTTTAAAATCACTTTAAATCTAGTTTCGTCTGACATCGCAAGCGTAAGGGATTAAATATTCAGTGAGTCACATCGTATAGGGTTTTTCTAGGACTTTAGTTATAATAATTATACTGTTGTCGCACCTCTTACAAAATATGGTGTAATCAAACATATATTTATATCCATACTATCCTTGCATACACGTTAACAATAGTCAAATCAAAGAATAGAAAACAAGAATAAGAACATACCTCCCTCAGTCGGTGCTGGTGGTGCTGTTGTAGCTAAAACAATAACAGTCATATTTAGCTGCATTAGCATGGTTGAATTAATAACAATTCTTGTTGATAGACATATGTGTGTTCCCTGCAGAAGAGAGAAGTTTAGTTACTTTGGATAAAATAAAAAGGTTAACATTTGTTCATCGCTGTTAATCAAAAGTCTAAGATCATCTTATAAAACATGATAATGTTATTTTGAGCACAACGTTGAATCAAGAGGGCATGTTATAAATCAAATAATAAATAAACAGTCTCATATTGTTTTAGTTCCGTGCAAACAGTTTACTTTTTTCGTTTCCCTAATATTCCAAAAGAACGTAAACACGAACCGTCGAATAGTAACGCCGACATAAACAAATTCGTCTGTACATGCACCTGAAAGTTAAAAGTCAATGTTTGAATTCTGACATCGTAATTTGTCAGTGTAATGGAGCTTTGTGTTTATTCATTTGTCAAAACCAATCAACATTTTAATATATAGATATTACAAACATATTACCTGATATTGTGTTCGTTCCCATGAGAGCAATAAATACTCCAATCATTATCGAAGACGCCATGATCGCTTTTCACAGTGCGTATCAGGTAAACTAAGACTGGTAACAGATGTCGTTGTGTAAACAAAAATCAAAGCACTTAAACTATACCTTGATAACATTTCAGTGTTTTGTTAAATCAATATCGTCAGGCTATTCGGTTCGCAATCATGGTTTTACGTTTTTTATTTCGATATTCCAATGTAGCTTCAGTATTTGTTCTTCTTCGTTTGCATCATGGAAGACATATACATACCCTTTAAATTGTTCAATATCCTAATTTGAGGCTAAGTTTCATATAGTTACAGCTAACACACTAGCCTGGTAACCGATTCTTTACTGTAAGCCTTACTTAATTCGAGACGTGATGATTCTGTGCAGTCATACGTAAACAAATCAGATAGCATGCGATTGTCTGAAAATAAGGGCCAATAATAAGATAATGTCTATTTTAATTGAAGGTGAGTTTTCACAGGTTGTGTTGACATGATTTGCCTTAAATAGTGTACATACTTAAGTGTTTATATGGGGAGAATACTATATCTAATTTCACCTTACTTTTGTAGGTATAAGAATACAAATCGAAGAATTATTTAAATACTTATTCAGACCATTATTGATTTCAGCATATCTGTGGTGTTTGAACTTAAGAAATATATGAGCGTAGCAGATCATTTACTATGATACATTAAAAAAACATGTTTCATCTATTTATGCAAAATTACATGATATATATGCTGTAGCTGTCTTTCAACCTGATATTGTTTATATCAATATCTTGTTACGGATTTTACTAATAGCATGGTCAAACTCGTATACCGGGAGCGGTCAACTGCCGATTTATGAAAGGAATCCTTTCAAAAACCTCTGAAATACTACGTTAATAGTTTTATACTATTGTTTCTATATTTTAGTAATTGTCTTATGCATAGAATATTAAAAACATTAAACGCTGCTTCGAAAAATATGGAAGGAAAAAGATAATTATGCCGGAGAGCTTTATTTGAACTTTCAAGAGAACATGAAGTCGATAAAGCATCACTGAGTAGACAATTTTTGTAGAAACCCCTTCCAAAAAGAAAAAAAGACATTTCGATATATATTTGGATCATATCTATTTTATTCCAAATTTGATTATTATACTTAATGAAGACATATGGTTATATATATGTTATTGATTAATACTTTAACAAATATTGAGACAGCAAGTTTAGGTAAAACCTGTGCAATCTACGTGATAATAGTCATTCAACGCTTAAGAGCTTGTTATTTCCAGCCTATTCTTTGGAATCATCGGGACTCAAAAAACGAAATGGATGGGTTCGTTTTTGTTTTTGTGATAACAACAACTGAAATCGCCTGAAAGCGTCTTTAGACGTAGACTTATGCGTTAAAGTTATTGAACAATTAGTTTTAGAACGTTGCTATCTCAGGCAGTTGCCTTAAATAATGTATTGTTTGTACGGAATTAATTTTCCTTTTCCCTTATTTGTTAAGAAGAACCTTAATCATAAACGTATGTCCGTGTCTTAAAATCGATCGCTATCAGCTGATTGGGCTAAGTAATACATATACACTCAGTGAATATCATAAAAACGACATTAGCCCCATTGGTCTGGTTTATCGTATTTCACATGACGATGAGCTATGGTAAGCTTCATGTTTACCTGTGTATTTTGTACAACTGTACTGCTATTTAAAGGTATATATGTGTTTCTTATGCGAAAAATACTATTTACAATTCAGTTTATAATATGTGTCTTCCTTTAACTTTAATGTCACGTTTTGTTTCAATGCCTACTGTAATTTAAACATATCCATTACTATTAAATAAAGGGTGTACAACTTCGACGACTTTGATGGCGGATGTGAATTATGCGTTCATTAACAGCAGCATTACGTTGACATGCTCAACGTCATCTCCAGCGATTGTTATGTTTTGGTTCAAAACAAATGCAGGTTCCGAAACAGAAGCTATAGCGACCGGTCAACTATGGTTTGAAGGAAACAAAACGTGTTCTTCTGACAACAATGTTATGGATTGCACATGCATCTCATCACAGTTCTTTAAATGTTCTTTACGATCGGTGACTTTAGCCATGACGGTCAACGGTGGAGATGCAAAACAATTATAGATGGAAAGTATAGAGACAGCAACTACATCACACTCAAATTGTTGTGTAAGTAACCCAATGGGTTTTATTAGCATTTAGATGTATTATATGTATATGCATTTCTAATAATTTCTCATGCTGAACGGTCAATAATCCGCTCATCGGAAGATTCAGGTTATGCAATTCACAAATGTGACGAACGCTTTCAGTTAAAATGCTGAACAAAACATGAGCATATCAAGCTATACAAATTCATATGTTTATGTCTTAACTTTTATCGTTGTTGAATATGTTTTTTATCTGCTTTCTGTAACAATCGGTCTATGTTAATTGAACATGAGTGTTAATGAACATTTCTGACAATGACATGATAAAGTTTGTTTAACTTTTGAAATCAAACACGCATGCAATATTAATCAGTATGTACACTTAAATATCTCAATGTGTGTGCAGTATGCAATTTCAAATTACTGTAATACATAAGCATGAACACAATTTTGTTTATCCTCAAATGAATGTGAAACAAATCAATTAATGATTAGAGGTAAACAGTCAATACCTTTTTGGATGCAAGCAAGCGCCAATGCGCCCGCTAGCAGTCCTCTAACAGCAGGAAGAAGAAGAGATGTCGGCCGATTACCGACTGTGTAAAAGCGGTTTAAGAAGCGTTATATATA
>VMBQ01006898.1:20853-32129 GCA_007657795.1 Dreissena rostriformis
AACGTGCACAACTTTGTACGAAATATTCTAAGCATGTTATAACGCCAAAAAAATGTTGTATTTTTTCGTTGTTTGTCATCTTGAATAGCAAACGCGTCAAAATAAAGTGTGTTCAGACGATGTACAATTTTCATTGTTTATTGTTCCTGAATGTTTGAGAAAACTAAAGAAATCTAAGAAAAACGACAATTACCGGAGAACATAAGGCGACTAAGCGGGTACTTTGCGCATAGTTAGCATTTAGTTTGATATTATAAAATATGAGAATACCTTGATTTTCGTCATTAAGCGAGAGCTTGTTCCGCCATTTTGTGCGTACGATGTACTTTTGTGATCACGTGATTCCCCGCAGTGAATAATTAATGTTGACGTAATTTGTTAATTAAGTTACGTGAAACCAATAGTTTTCTTATTTACCGTGAATATACCAGGATAAGAAATAACATGTGCAGATTTGCAATACAAAAGCACTTTGAAAACGACGCACACGAATTCCAATGTGCGTTTGCCTAAAATTAAAAATAGTATGATGGCCCATTTAACATTTAATATGACCTTTTGTTGGATGAAGCAGAGCAAAACATTAACAACTATCTAATGAAATGAAGAATTCATTGAAGTTGAGTAATAATACATTTTCAGAAAATTCAGAAAAATCGCTGTATTTTTAATAATTGTGAACGTAAAACGTTTGAAGTGGTTTAACCGATTTAATTTCCAACGCCATTAAGCATTCTCATTCAATAACTGATTGTTTTAAATAACCAAAAAAAAAAAAAAAAAAAAAAAAAAAAAAAAAAAAAAAAAAAANTTTTCAAGTTTTCCAAAAATATTGCATTAAAAACCCGTTCATGTATATCACATTAATATGCGTAAATTTAACGTGCAAATACAAAACGTTTCGTTGTTGGTTAAGTTAAAAGACATGACACTCTCTTATCATACGAGTATATACTTAACCACAAAATATACTTTCTCTACGCGTATTCAAGCTCGTATGTTTCGGAAATTAAAATCAATGATAACGATTCAACAATCATATCTCTATATCTTGTCGTTCCGTGATAGCTCCCCCATTGAAAATCGGTCATAGTTGGTATTTAACCCTTGCCATTTCAGATAACCTTATGTGGATTTACGGAAAATCAAAGCGTTTAATTTCAGAAAATGTTTTGTTTCCGCGCAGTTGTACAACCCGGGTTTTGACCTTTCTTGACCTTTATCAACAGCCAATATGATATTGAAGAAATGTGCCGCCAAAAGACCCGAATGTATTGGCCTAATTGAAAAATAAAGGGATGCAGCATTTCATTTTGCAGCGATGAGTATGTTGCGCGTAGCATCATGATTTGATGTGTTTGCCTTAGTAGTGTTCGGTTAACAAATACATCATGTTTTTATTTAAATAATGTTGGATTCCCCGATAATTATCAATATATACTATCGAATATAACATATTATATTGAACACAGCAAAAGGTTCAAGAAAACAGCAGTAACTACTAAAGATTGAAAACAACATCTGATAGGACTACAACGAAATTATTCACTTCATGGAAATGATTTATATTGGTATCATAACTGCAGTCGAAATTTGCCAAGCTTTACTAACATTTTTCAAAGTGCCCCCTCAGTACCCTTAAAGGGACTGTCCACTAGATTTTGGCATGTATTGAAGCTTGTCATTAAATGCTTTCAATGCTTTATATTGATAAATTTAAACATTTGAACTAAAAATCTCCAGTAAAAAAACAAGAAAACAATTTTAAAAAAAGGAAAAAAAGTAACCCTCAACAGGGCTCGAACCACTGACCCCCGGATTCCTGGAGTCCTAGAGTAAAAAGCTACCTGTTTAGACCACTCGACCACGGACGCTCATGTTTAATGCGGATGTATTTTTTAGCTATATAAGCAATCCTCGTAGGTTCCCAAAATATCGTTTCGCGTCGCGCGACGCTTTATCTAGTGGACAGTCCCTTTAAATAGATCTGTTTAATTTCTTTAAATAACTCCAGGTACTCATTCACTTTCATCATTAAAACGTGTATTATGCATGCTTTGTTTCATATAGTATTTAGTTATGCGTGTGCACGTTGTATTATCCTACGTTAACAACATCCAAAGAAGAGTTTTACAGCTTACACCATATTTTTAATGCGTCATCAGGATGATAGGGGCTGGGTAATTCACACTACCGTGAGAAGTTCTCGATGTACATTTCTTTCCATATTCACATTCCTGTGTTGTGTCCTGAGAAAACTGGGCATAATGCATGTGCGTAAAGTGTCGTCCCAGATTAGCCTGTGAAGTCCGCACAGGCTTTTCAGGGACGACACTTCTCGCCTTAATTGGATTTTAGCTAAGAAGAGAAATCATTTAAACGAAAAGTGTCATTCAAGCGGAAAGTGTAGTCCCTGATTGGCCTGTGCGGACTGCACAGGCTAATCTGGGATGACAATTTACGCACAAGCATTATGCCCAGTTTTCTCAGAACACGGCACATTCATGTGTTGTGATGAGAAAACCGAACATTTTGACACAAAAAATTGATAATACTCAAAGTTTATTGTAATCTTGAAAATTCAGCAAAATTTGAAAACACTTTCTTATTATTGCATTTGCGTAATGATGTTATAAAAAAATAAGTTGACCCAGTTCCTACCATATTGTTCAAGGTTATTGAACATATTGCTTCGAATTCCACATTCGAGGTTGATTGTATTGTTTCCTGATACTTCTTTACCGAGCATGCCAATTACCACTACATCGATTTATAGATTTGCAACCTTTTCCAGGAAATGATAATGATGTGAAGAAGCAATTTGCAAAAGTGTTATCGGCAAAAATTCTACGAAAAGGCGACTGGCGTTTTGTTGGAAATCGGCTCTCGCACATGGCTAAATCGGCATTTGAAAATACAACGTTCTTTCAGTTTCAATCTGTGTAGTTGTGAAAGTAAAAATTGGCTAAAAGAAAGGAGTTTCTTTTTTATAAACTGAATGATTAACACTATTTTCATACTATAACTGATTACCTAATCACGCGTTATTGTTAAGGTATATTGTATTATCTTAGTGAAACGTATATTGCCAAAAATAAATTTAACAAGCAAATTCGTTGAATTGATATCCCCCGCCAAATAAATTTTGTTTATGGATGGGTGTAGAACTATCTAAGAAAAGGTATAAGTGAAGGGTTGTGCCTTTTGTCATTTTTTTTTAAACTCCTTTGTAACTGTGATGGGGTTTCGCTTATCTATATAAACACTCACACCAAGTATACGCATACCAAGTTTGAATGCAATCCGCCAAAGCACTTTCAAGATATGGCTCCGGACAGCTGTAAGCTTATAGTAAGAAGCATTTTTCAAGATACAAATTGTCATAACTCCGCTATTAACAGATGTTGTACAATGCCATTTGGCGTGCATCATCCTCTTGTGCATATATATACTCATTCCAAGTTTCAATTAAATCCGCCAAAGCACTTCCAAGTTGGCCCCGGACAGCTGTAAGCTTATAGTAAAAAGCATTTTTTCAATATACAAAGGGCCATAACTCCGTTATTAACAGATGGTGAACAATGCCGTTTGGCGTGCATCATCCTCTTGTGCATATATATACTCATACCAAGTTTCAATTAAATCCGCCAAAGCACTTCCAAGATATGGCTCCGGACAGCTGTAAGCTTACAGTAAAAAGCATTTTTTCAAGATACAAAGGGCCATAACTCCGTTATTAAAAGATGGTGTACAATGCTATTTGTCGTGCATCATCCTCTTATCCATATATATATTCATACCAAGTTTCAATGAAATCCGCCAAAGCACGTCCAAGATATGGCTCCGGACAGCTGTAAGCTTATAGTAAAAAGCATTTTTTCAAGATACAAAGGGCCATAACTCCGTTGTTAACAGATGGTATACAATGCCATTTAGCGTGCATTATCCTCCTATGCATATATATACTCATACCAAGTTTCAAAGAAATCAGCCAAAGCACTTCTAAGGTATTGCTCCGGACACAAAAGTGCCTATAGTAAAAAGCATTTTTTCAGGATACAAAGGGCCATAACTCCGTTATTAACAGATGGTGTACAATGCCATTTGGCGTGCATCATCCTCTTATCCATGTACATACTCATACTAAGTTTCAATGAAATCCGCCAAAGCGCTTCAAAGATATGGCTCCGGACACAAAAGTGCCGGACGGACGGAAGGACGGACGGACGGACGGACGGAAGGACGGACGGAAGGACGGACGGAAGGACGGACGGAAGGACGGACGGAAGGACGGACGGAAGGACGGACGGACGGAAGGACGGACGGAATCGGTTAAGATTTAATTTAATACAAGGTGTGTTTAAATGTACAATTCATGGAAACGATGTGTTAACAGCGGTTTATATAAGATGTATTCATTCTCTTGGAACAATTTACTAGCGTAATATTGGTTATTTATTAGACGTAAAACAAAACAAAAACCTATTTTATATGCGGGCATGCCAGCTTTTGAGGTAAATCCCCGGTAATTGTTTATCAACTATTTATGGATGTATCATCATTGGTTATATTTTTAAGCAAACAAGGATATATTTGATCCGAATACGCGGAATTAATAATGTATTCAAAGAATATAATTTTATGATTACGTGTACTTCAGGCGAAACTTTTTTGTTAAATTAAGATTGAAAAAGTATCATTGTTGGGAAATAGAGTGGTTCCATGTGAGCTTCTAATAATTCGGAATATTCCCAGAAAATGGTTTTTGTTCTCGTTGATTAATAGTGTAAGCACACTATGACATTGCAGTTGCTTATACTGTTGATAACTAATGATTTAACTTGTCACAAGTTGTCTGAATACAAAATTTAAAAAAACGTGCAACTTTACATACTGTTAAATATAGGAAAAACGCAAGCACGACAATTTCGTCTCCTGTAAGAAAAAACCTTACCCAACTCGTGGTTAGCAGTCATATAATATCCTCACTAATGTATATTGTTTGATTTTTACCTAAAATTTGGGGATTTTAATGACAGAAAAACAAAGTATATGGCCGATAATATATTGTTTTTTTTTTTTAATTTATGAAAAAGAGTAAAAAAAAAAAAATATTTAAATGTTGTCACATGATAAACAAAATGTATAAAATGTTGAGATTTAGATGAGACGAAGGTGGCCAAGATCGTTTCATTAGTCAGTACATTAACACATGCATAATGCGGTGTCATTGTTGGTATCATCGAGTCCATTCCGAACATCAAATTCGGTCATCGGATATCATAGAGGTGTTCCAACATCATTCAGTGTTCCCAATATGCACCAGTTTGTTTGCAGAAGTTTCAAGGTCATTAACTACTATGACTACAAAACCTTTATAAGAAGAAACTACTCTGATCAAATATCGAGTGATTGTGCTATAAATAGATTACTTATTTTATGAACATACTAGTAGTTAAATTGTTGTAGCTGTCAGAATGTCAGCAAAATAATCCCAAAATAACACACACACAAAATAAGTGTATATGGTATCTGGAAACAAGCCCAAGTTTCTAATTATAACCTGCGACTGACACGGAGCAGTAAAACAGAAACAACAACACAACGTGCAAGGCGTTTTGGTTGTGGTTTTGAGAATGTTAAACTAAAATGTAATGCGGATGAGGTTATATGTACAATGTATATTCAGCCAATTAAACGCATTTATCACAATGAATATGACGTGGTTTCATAAATAATGACGACTGTGTACAAGAAATAAAGTTTACAACAGTTTTCCATTACGGTAACATTTAGGTTTTTTCCGAATTGATTTTCTTTGTAAGTGCACAAATGTCATGCAGCGTTTACGCGGTAGTTTCGGTGATTGTTTCAGTTTGTAATGTAATTTCTACATTAAATGACTGACTCGGAAACGGAATGCGTTAAAAAAACAACTCGGAAAATGAATACGTTGAAAATGCAATTGTACTCTTACCATCAATAAAGAAGCTCGTGCTGAATTAAGATTCTCTCCTGCACGTACTGCAGAAGTTTCACTTTGTTACTACTTAAATACTATCAAATATACTTATATAGAAAGTTAAGCAGTACATTTTGTGATATTGCAAATTACCAGATAGACGATGTTGACAGGGTTTGTTGCTATACCGGCAGATTCCCTGATGTACATTACATCAAATTACATGTTATAAAATGAAATATAAGTTCGGATTTGAAAGCACAATTAGCTATTAAAATAAGGTCATGTTATGTCATGGTGTAATATGTGTCTCGGATCGTTTGGTGTTTTTTTTTCATTGAGCATATAGAAATAAATATACTAGACATCCCTAGTTTTGGAAATAAATTGATACAATTTAGAAGGATGGGAGAGTCCACAAGGCATAAATGGGTTAAACCAATCGGCAAAAGTTTCCCGCTGATGAATCAATCCCTACAACATTTCGACGAAGTCCCGTTTCTTTATGGAGACTAGAGGTCATAAGTTAATAGTGTCGCATGTCTGCCTATGTCACATATTCATGGTATGGAGCGGTTTGTGGTTCAGTATTTAACCGCACACCGGCATTTCAGTGGTTTAAATTTACCGAACAACAAGTACAAACGTCTACTACAAGCGTCCGTAAATATTTGAAAACCACAAACAGGATTGTATGCACAATGCATTTTAAATAATAAACAATTAAAATATGTTTTAAGACTGAACAAAACGATATTAAATATGTAAATTGTCCTAATTTCTTTGTGTTACAAAAACCCTACCCAGATAGCTGTTGGTAAATTAAAGGTTAGTATGCTAATATAGATTTGATTGTAACAAAACATTGGTGAACATTTGTGCCAGATAAATACAATAGGGTTTGGATAATTATAAACTTTTTTGTTTTGTTACATTAACTGAATATGGAAAACGCAATAAGGTATAATACCACTGCAATATAGGCATTTGGGGTCGTTAAAGTTCGAAGACACGCGAAAAAGCTGGAATACAATATTTGTATTTAAACACCTCCCTATAACGGATTGCAAACGGAATATTTGTTTTGTATTTATTTTCGATAATTTTTAACAAGGGTTGTTGATTTCTTTATCCGGTTACTCAGGCCGTTAATCTCTTTGTTTACATCGCTGTGTGTATGATTATGTTCGAACCAAAATACTTTCGCACCATCGGTGTGTGTTGGTCAGTATCGATGATAACTCGATGAGAAATCGAAAATTATTTCTTAATTCTACAATACTGGTTAACAGTCGCTATTAAAATTTATTTATTTTCTAGTGTTTGTTTTAAACTTGGAATTCAGATTTAAGGCACATAGATTGTCAATCTTTTAGAGGAATAATTATGATGTAGGCTAAAGCGGCGAAGACAATCTCGCAATGTCCCAAAGATCTTATTTATATTTAGACATAAAAAAGGAAACAAATACTGATAGGGAAACAAATATTACGAGACAAAACATCATTAATTAACAACGTTATCTACTTGATATGTGTATGTGTATTGTTTTGTGCAACTATTTTTTTATATCGATTGTTTAAAACAGACATAGTTATAACAATGTACGTATCTTTGAACACTAAAATAAACCGATATGTTTATGTTTAAACACTTTAAATGGTTTGTTTTTGCGTGGGGCTAATCCGGGTATCTCGTAAATAAACTTGCGAAAACTAAACCTTGACAGGTTCTTAGAATGGCAGAAAATCTGATTTTGATGCTAAGAATTTAGTAAGTAAGCAGTATCCCCTAAAAACGTGCTGCTGTAAAATTCTCATTCGTAGTTAACTATTGATTTTCCTTGGTTTAAATTCAATACAAATATTAAATAAGTAAGGCCGATGCGATAATAATATGTCATGATTTGTTAATGTTAATTGTGTAAGCCATTAACTAGTTCTCTCTCTTGGTAGTAGTTAGTGGTGCGAGTTAGACCTTACGACCAGAGATCTCCCATATTAAATTGAAGCACTAGCATAGCAAAATGCACAGAAGAATACGAAACGGTATTCGAATGCTGTTGTGGCAGCGGCAGCGACAGTATAACTGACGATACCAGATTCATGATTGTGTGACCATTGGGGGCCGGGAAAGGGCGTGGCAAACAGGGGTACCCTCAAATACAATGAGATTTTTGTGTGTTTTGTGCTCTTTTTAAGGTTTAAAGTGACCAACGTCGGCCATTTCTTTACTTATATTCTTGAAACTTGGCACAATTATTTATATTTGTATGCCGGACCGGACAAAATAAAAACTTTGACCTAAATATTGGCCCGGGGGTAGGCTAAGGGGGGTCAAAGTTACCTACCATCGGGCGCTGTGTCAATTTTTTTACCGTTATACAATGTACTTTTCTATATTTCTCATGTCTAGACCTGGAATATTTGGTATATTTAGGAAGGTGTTGGCCCGGGGGTGAGCTCGGGGGTAATTAAGCGCGCCACGTGCGTTCTTAAGGTGGTTTTTGGGCCTTATAAGGGCATTTTGAGAACATTTTGCCTGTTTATTATTGAAATATTATTAACAACTAGTCATAGGTGTCTTAAAGCTATATTTTTCCGTAATAACAAAGTACCACGGACACATTGATGTGCGCATCGGGGTATAGCTGTGCCCCGGGGTCGAAATAGGGTGTGTCAAAGTGGGTGACCCCTCGTCAAAAATGATATATATTCAGGTCTTTTTAAGGTTTAAAGTGACCAGTCAGGTCCTAACAACACGTTTCAGAAAATGTAATACAACTCACTATAAATAGTGAACTAGAACTTCCCTATCAATGAGATTAGTTACATTTATTAATTTAAAACACTTTCATCTCATGCACGAAAGCGAGGACATCTCAACAAAGCGATGAATTTTTACATGATTTTGACAGTGCTTTGATTTTTGCCGGACCCATTTCCTTTTCAGGCATAAACTTATTTCGCCGTGTCGAATCACGGACTCTAGATTACATACACTCCGTGGTCGAATGCATGATACAGTGTTAACTATTTTTTAAGTGTTTTTGTGTTCAAAAGCATGAAACTCATTGTTCATATGTGTGTGTGTGTGTGTATATAAGAGTTGATTTACAGGTAACCTCCAAGTCTGCACGACTACCTTATGTGCTGACCTGAATGTACATAAAAGGGTCCTCGCAAAAACCTGCTGTGATACATTGAAACTGAGAAATAAAACGTTGTTAAGTTAATTTTTTGGTGAGTAGATATTTTAATAATGATAAGATTTTTACTGTTAATGTATACATTTTAGATGTTAGATTTCTAAATTTCAAATTGATTTGACATACTTGTTTAAATAACAAGTTTTAGTGTTACTATTATATTTTTATAAGACATACTATACCTAAGTTGTTACCTTTTTATCAAACCAATATATCTAAACATTTCAAGATGCTTTGCTAGATTGCTGAACACTGGCTATGTTTCTAAGCATAATTTTACTTTCAACTACATGTATTATGATAGTCTTTAGTATGTTTTAATATGTTTTATAGTCTCTTATAATTCTTATAGAATGGCTGTATACATGTATTTGTAAAACCGTGTATATGGATGAAACTGGAATAAATAAATAAAATAAAAAGCAGCGTAATTAATTGAAATACATTGGAGATAGATAGCCGGTGACGTCAAGAATGGCCATAAAGGAGGCACAGCGCGCAAGGAGCATGAAGAAGTTTTTTTAATTTTCAGTACTCCATATATCAAAATTTGCGTAAAAAAGATTGGCCGTAGGAATCAATGTCCAAATACTGTTTGTACACGCCCGGGGTCAATACCCGCTTACGGTGATTAACTGGTTATTATAGATCCTGTATATTTTCTTTTTGGTTGCTGTTAAGTAAAGAAACAAACTTGCCGGTTCTTTGTAAATTTGTTTAAACTGCTTTCCATATGTAATATGCATGTAAGAAAAAAACACCATCTCTGTATTTTTCAAACTCGGAACAGAACTATTTATTTGATTATTGTTTTATTAATGCATGTCAATATAATAAACACACGTTGCATGGTCATAAACAAAATTAAACACACGCAGAGTATTCAGAATAAATATTAACACAACAAACGGCTTTTATTCGGTTTGAATTTTTTGTAACTTTATCACGTACTCCCGTTAAAAAAAAACACACTATATTAACGAAGACATCAAGAGATTTTCGTCGACTTCATGTGGTAGTCAGAAACATCTAAATCACTTGGTATACTAAACATTCTCAAGAATCACTGAACAACATGATAACATATTATTTCCAAAACTACACTACATGAGAACATATAATTCCACAGGTACACTAAACATGTTAACATCTCATTCCCCAGAATTCAACATGAAAACATTTTATTCCCCAGGTAAAATAAACAACAGTTAAATGTCTAATTCCCCAGGTACAAATACAACAATAGAATATCTTATTCCCTGGGTACAATATATGACCTGATAAAACCTCATTCCCCAGGAACAATATAACATGAAAACGTCTTAATTCCCAAAGTACAATATACAACATGATAAAATCTCACTACAAAGTAACACTATCCAACATAACAGCATATTATTACAAAGGAGCACTATACAAAATGATTTGGTCTCATTACCAATATACACTTTACACAACGATATTGTCTCATTATACACTTTACACAATGATATCGTCTCATTACCAATGTACACTTTACAATAAATGATATCATCTCATTACCAATATACACTTAACACAATTATATCGTCTCATTAACATCATACACTTTACACAATGATATCGTCTCATTAACATTATACACTTTACACAATCATATCGTCTCATTAACATTATACACTTTACACAATGATATTGTCTCATTAACATTATACACTTTACACAATTATATCGTCTCATTAACATCATACACTTCACAAAAAATGATATCGTGTCATTACCAATGTACACTTTACAAAATGACATCGTCTCATTACCAATGTACACTTTACAAAAAATGTTATCGTCTCATTACCAATGTACACTTTACAAAATGATATCGTCTCATTACCAATGTACACTTTACAAAAAATGATATTGTCTCATTATCAATGTACACTTTACAAAATGATAGCGTCTCATGACGTTAGAGTGTTCACAAGGTAATTGTTGACGCCACACGATGGACAAAAGGCGATCAGAAAAGAGATATACCTGTTTATAGTATGGGGACTTTGTGCTCAGGTTAGCTTAAAAACAACCAACAAGTCCATCTGCATTAGATGAAACTGAATGTTACTAAATGTA
>VMBQ01006898.1:32614-50157 GCA_007657795.1 Dreissena rostriformis
TTTATCGTAATAATAAAGTGTTTAATAACTATACATTTAAAATATTGTACACATTTTCTGCTACACAGTTAACGTATTTAACGGGTACTGGCAAATGTAAACTCCGTTATTTTAATACGTGTACAGATTTACGATACTGCCGTGTACGATCGAAACACCACCATGAAACCAAGCAATCACGTTTGATCACAATAGGGGTAAAATACACTTGCGAAAAATAAAATAAATATATAGTCTTTTATATATGAAACCAAACATCCATATTATATAGATTTATGGTTTCATATATAAAATGCTAGATTTTAAAGTGATTTCAATATACATGAAAAGACAGTTCAATTTGCACAATATGCAGTTTTTTTTCCATATGTATGCTCATATTTAATAATAATGTCATTCAATGTAAACGAAACGAAAATTCATTCAATGCAAGATAAAATTACCATAACATTTAAAGATTGTAATGAATTCCGGCCTTTTTAGGGCTTTGTTTTATAATTGATTCAATGCACCTCTTACACTTTCGATCGCTGATTAAAATTAACAATATCACATCCACACCACTTAAAATTATTATCAAATTATTATTTTGGATATATTATTTATTAAGGTCTTACTATAAAAAAGAATACAGTAAATGTATAGTTTTGTGTTGTGGAATTGTCAGTGTTGAGTCTTCCGACCACCTTTACTCTGTAGTCAATATAAATTGCCGCCATAGTCTTTTTACGATTTTTGCTTTGGCAGACTCTCGGCTCTGTTCAGATTTATCAGAACGCGAATTATTTCAGCTACTTTACTCTGATGCTAATAACTAATAAGTATTTTTATAAAGAGGAAATGACCTTAGTTAATTTATTGCAATAAGAATTGCTACAAATATACGTATCCCGGAAAAAAAACAATTTTTGGAAAAACCCACTAATCTGCTGGTACAAATAAAGCTGACCCATTTATAATCCTTTCAAAATCACACACCGTATCAACCGTTAGGATTTAAAGTAAGCTATCATTGGTTGATTTAGTGGACCAGCATTATTTGTACCGGGGTAATTAGTGGGTTTTTCTAAACTCGTGCTTTTCCGGGATAGGTCTATTGTCACCACCGAAAATTAAAGAGCTCATCTCATCCAGAAATAAAAGTAAGTTTTTATCAACTGTAAAAAACTTTTTGACAAATTTATTTGAGGGAAAAAACTAATTGTTTCTAAAAAGCTTGCAGTGAAAACTAATTGACATGAAATCTTATCTGTTGCCCTGAATTTATTGACTTAACAAAAGCCCTTTATATATGTTTAATATACGTTGCTGTAACCAGTGCTTTTTGCCGGATGTCACCCTTTATGTACCAGTCCCCTTATGTACCACCCCTTTNACATCTCTGGAAATATTTCAATACAATAATTCTCATTAATATGTAAATTTAAGGTCGACAATTATTATTATTTTTTCAGTTACTCCGCAACAAGACAAAATGGGAAACTAGAGCTTTAAGTTTGTCATTTTTGTGACTGTGCCATTGATGTTCAAGAGCAAATACCACGGGATTGTATAAACACTTATATATAATATACACTTTATGTTGATGGCATACACGTTTTTATTTAATTGTTAAAGCATGTGAAGTTACAAATGTGTACTTTGTCTTTGCAGACTGAAACACAGACAGACAGAGTGACATAAACAAACATACATAATTATATAGTATATGCCAAAATAAAACATTTATTGCTGTCATTTAAAATAAATTGCAAACAGCAAATCATAAAAAACAAGAGCTGTCAGAAGACGCTCGACTATTCAAAGCGCTTCACAGTATATAAGCCATCATGGGAAAATTGTTCATATTCAATAAGGTCAAGGTAATATAGTCATATCCTAACTGGAAGAGGACCATAATTGAAACATATTGGTCAAATTCAACTTGCCAGGTACAGTTCCCTTATGATAATAAGAAAGTATTTGAAGTTTGAAAGCAATAGCCTTGATACTTTATAAGTAAAGTGGATCTAAACACAATATTAAACAAAATATTCAAAGTTACTAAGTCAAAAAAGGGAGATAATTCCCTCAAAATGCCAACCAGAGTTATGCAACTTTTCCTATACAGTCCCCTTATGAAAGTTAGCGAGTGTTCCAATTCTGAAAGCAAAAGCTATGATAGTTTGGGAGTAAAGTGGACCAAAACACAAAACTTATCCAAATTTTCAATTTTCTAAATATAAAAGGGACCATAATTCTGTCAAAATGCCAATCAGAGTTACATAACTTTGCCTGCACAGTCCCCTTATTATAGTTAGTAAGTGTTGAAAGTATGAAAGCAATAGCTTTGATACTTTAGGAATGAAGTGGACCTAAACAAAAAACTTAACCAAAGTTTCAATTTTCAAAGTATAAAAAGGGACCATAATTCTTACAAAATGCTTGATACAGTTGTCTGCTCTTGTTTATAGATTGGGGTCATGTTGGTAAAGAAGTATGCAAAATATGAAAGCAATATGTCAATGGACATAGAAAATATTTGAGGTGGTACGCAAACTTTAACATAGATTTATCAATAATATGCATATTCTTAGTGGGAAAAGGGCCATAATTCTTACAAAATGCTTGTAACAGTTGTCTTCTCTTGTTTATAGATTGGGGTCATGTTGATAAAAAAGTATGCAAAATATAAAAGCAATATGTCAAGGGACATAAAAAATATTTGAAGTGGTACGCAATCTTTAACATTCCAACGCTCACGCAGGGGTGAGTAAAAGAGCTCCACTATATATATAATAGTCGAGCTAAAAAATTATTTAGAACATAAACATACACAAACATAAAACCAAATGCTTTGTTTCTCAAAGAGAAAATAGTCGATCCCAAAAATGAGTGTATTACCACAGTTTGACTGCTCAGTGTCCCAGGTGCCGTTGCGCAGACACGTAGTCTGTAGACTGCCCTCTATGGAGTAGCCGTCTGCACATTGGAATGAGGCCATAGACTGGCCCCGGCTGCTGCAGACACCACATAGGACAGGCCTGCACTGGAGCTCACAGACGGGCAACCCACTAAAATTAGAAGTATGGATTATGACAAACATATGGAGACATTTATAATTGTTTGATCTTGGGCATTAAGTTGGAACCTTTAGGATCAGAAAATGAATATATATGGTCCTTATCTTAAGTTAACGTGGTCATGAATGATTTTTTATGTTTTATTTTGAAATTAAGTTGTATAGAACAACCAGAAAAATGAAACATTTTACAAATTCAAAATATCTTTAATAATAATATATTCAAAACAAATTCATAATTTTTGTATTGACCTGCAAGAATGGGCAAGTACCAGCAGAACTCATTCAAATCAAGGGCNACAATTTTATAAATGGATGATAATGATTTATGGCTCAGAACAAATATGAAACACTTAATATTTATTAAAAAAAATAGCGCTCTTCACATTCAAACTGTTTCCAAATCCACCAACTTTGCAATATTTTTTTTAAAGAGGTGTGCACTGTGTTGGAATCCATAATAAGCTGGCAAGGTGGAAACGTCTAGCTCTAAAAAAGTTCAAAGGCAAACCCGTCTTACCTAGCATATTTATAGTCTGTGTGTGCCTGTTGCAAAGATGGTGATAATTACAGAACATGCTTATTAATGAGTACAGTACATATTTGGGCTGCAGGGCTTCTTTTCTTGAGTTTGGGAAAGGGCCTAGCCTTCAAATTTGGGGAAAAAATTATCAGCAACTGAAAAAGGGGAAGATATAGCCCAAATTAGGCTTGAAATTTGGGGAAAATTGCATCATTTTAAAGAAATTCTCTTAGGGGAAGAGGCCGTTGTCTTGGGGAAAGCTAAAGCTAAAGAAAAAAAGCCCTGAAAGGTTAAGAGTAAAACAGAAATAAATGGTTTTCCCTTAATGCCAAAGACACTTATCAGGAAACAGATGGTCTTAACTCCAGTACCAAAGATACTACATGCCAATGATTCGAAACNTTGAAGTTTGAAAGCAATAGCCTTGATACTTTATAAGTAAAGTGGATCTTAACACAAAATTAAACAAAATATTCAGAGTTACTAAGTCAAAAAAGGGAGATAATTCCCTCAAAATGCCAACCAGAGTTATGCAACTTTTCCTATACAGTACCCGTATGAAAGTTAGCGAGTGTTCCAATTCTGAAAGCAATAGCTATGATAGTTTGGGAGTAAACACAAAACTTATCAAAATTTTCAATTTTCTAAATATAAAAGGGGCCATAATTCTGTCAAAATGCCAGTCAGAGTTACATAACTTTGCCTGCACAGTCCCCTTATTATAGTTAGTAAGTGTTGCAAGTATGAAAGCAATAGCTTTGATACTTAAGGAATAGAGTGGACCTAAACAAAAAACTTAACCAAAGTTTCAATTTTCTAAGTATAACAAGATGTGTTTGTGAAACACTATGTCCACTTTTGAGCGATTTTGACCCATAAATTTGACCTTTGACGTTGAAGGATGACCTTGACCTTTCACCACTCAAAATGTGCAGCTCCATGAGATACACATGCATGCCAAATATCAAGTTGCTATATTCAATATTGAAAAAGTTATGGCCAATGTTAAAGTTGGCGCAGACAGACCAACAGACAGACAGGGCAAAAACAATATGTCCCCCAGTATATACTGGTGGACATAAAAAGGGACCATAATTCTTACAAAATGCCTGATACAGTTGTCTGCTCTTGTTTATAGATATGGGTCATGTTGGTAAAGAAGTATGCAACATATGAAAGCAATATGTCAAGGGACATAGACACTATTTGAGGTGGTACGCAAACTTCAACATAGATTTATTAATAATAATCATATTCTAAGAGGAATAGGAGCCATAATTCTTACAAAATGCTTGTTACAGTTGCCTGCTCTTGTTTATGGATTGGGGTCATGTTGATAAAGAAGTATGCAAAATATAAAAGCAATATGTCAAGGGACATAGAAAATATTTGAGGTGGTACGCAAACTTTAACATAGATTTATCAATAATATGCATATTCTAAGTGGAAAAAGGGCCATAATTCCTCCAAAATGCTTGTTACAGTTGTCTTCTCTTGTTTATAGATTGGGGTCATGTTGATAAAGAAGTATGAAAAATATAAAAGCAATATGTCAAGGGACATACAAAATATTTGAGGTGGTACGCAATATTTAACATTCCAACGCTCACGCAGGGGTGAGTAGAATAGCTCCAATATATATATATTTCATATATAATAGTCGAACTAAAAACTTATTTAGTACATAAACATACACAAACATAAAACCAAATGCTTTTTTTTTCAAAAAGAAAATAGTCGATCCCAAAAATGAGTGTTTTACCACAGTTTGACTGCTCAGTGTCCCAGGTGCCGTTGCGCAGACACGTAGTCTGTAGAGTGCCCTCTATGGAGTAGCCGTCTGCACATTGGAATGAGGCCTTAGACTGGCCCCGGCTGCTGCAGACACCACATAAGACAGGCCTGCACTGGAGCTCACAGACGGGCAACCCACTAAAATGAGAAGTATGGATTATGACAAACAAATGGAGACATTTAGAATTGTTTGATCTTGCGCATTAAGTTGGAACCTTTAGGATCAGAAAATATATATGGTCCTTATCTTGAGTTAATGTGGTCATGAATGAATTTTTGGTTTAATTTTGAAATTAAGTAGTATAGCACAACCAGAAAAATGTAACATTTTACAAATTCAAAATATCTTTAATAATAATATATCCAAAACAAATTCACAATTTTTGTATTGACCTGCAAGAATGAGCATGTACCAGCAGAACTCATTCAAATCAAGGGCAAATTTAAGGCAAAAATGCACAAAGTTGAGTGATATACCACAAACAGGTAGAGGTCCATCCCATGTGCCGTCTCCATGACATGTGACATTGTTGCTATAGGACAATGAGAAGCCTGGGTCACACTGGAATATGGCCCTGGCTTGTAAGTCCATCTGTTACTATGGTGATGTTTTGATTTGTACCAGCTTGTATGTCACCAAATTGTTCTGAAGTGAAAAACAACATTGTGTAATAATATGATCACTAGCTGAAACCTTAAGTAGCTATTGCTTTTATATCTGAACAGTTGTGAACAGTTAGTTGTTTCAATTGAGGCATGCTCTGGTAAAAGCCTGGCTTAATTCATGTTCGTCACAGATAAGCTTGTGCAGACAAATCAAGGATGATACTTTCAGCCTTGACTGGATTTTTATTTGGAAGTGATTTTTTTTAAATGAAAAATTCCATAAAAGAGGAAAGTGTTGTCCCTGATTAGCCTGTGCATACTGCACAGGCTAATATGGGGGTACACTTTACACACATGCATTAAGCCCAGTTTTCCAAGAGTGGGGCTAAATTGTTTTGTGAAAAAATGGTATGGTGAGCACATTTTATGTAACCGATACACTATACATGTTTTTACACTGTTTGTATTTTGACTAGAAAGTTATGCATATATTAATTGATGAAAAAACTCAAAACAAAACAACATCTTTTCACCATTTTTCTTTGAAATACGACTTAAGATCATATTAATATACGTCATCACTGAAACAGCAGTCTCACATACATACCACAACTGGGTACACTGCCAGACCATCATGTGCCGTCTGTTCTACAAGTCCTACTGGCTGGTCTCACCTGGGTGAATCCCACTTTGCATCTGTACACGGCTGATAGGCCTTCCGTGATTGACAGGCTACTGTGGGCTGGCTGGGCAGGCCGGTCACATCCTGAGGGAAAATTGTTTGACCTTAGTTCAAGGACTTTAATAAGTGAAAATAATTTTCACTGCATATTATTTAGGAAGATAGGTTTAACGGATTATTAATTAATTAAATCATAAACAGTTGTTTACTTTGCCAGTGTGTATGGAATTATTGAACAATTATAATGCTTATTAAAGTTTTTTTTTAAGCAGTTCAGTCTGATAATATCATTTAGATAAAAAAAAACTGAATAAAAAGGGAAAATTGAGCCTAACTTCTTTCCAACACTTTAGGTTCGAGATATGTTTCTTTCTTATATATTACCGGTACTCTTCAACCTATACCAAACTTAGCGGCACAATATTGTTAAGAGTAGTAAAACTCTTGAAATCACATACCACAAGTTGGCATACGAAAATCCCAGGAACCATCAGAACAACCTGACAGCTTGTGTTGGTCAATCAGAGAGAAGCCTGTGACATAGGTGACATTGGCAGTGGTAACTGCCCCATTGGTCTTCATGGTGATGTTTCCTCCATAGGGAGTGGACAGCTCTCTAAATATAACTGCAGGAACAGACATCAGGCTCCTTTGTTATCAATAATACAAACACATCATCTTTAATTGACTTGTGATTTTAATTAGTCAATTAAAAGCCAGGTTACATTTGAACCATCTAGTTACCAACAGGGATTAAAGAGCTGACACCTGCTGGACATGAGGCTTCTATTTTAAGATGATGATATAATAATAACAAAAAATGCATAATGAACAAAAGTAAAATATTAACAGTCTTACTTTTTAAAAACTATACTTAAATGAATCAAAATACCACTTTAACGACAACTAATACACTTCAATTATTTAAAAGAACACTTGAATTGTGCATCTCAAGATTTATGCAACAGAATGGACTTTTAGACGAGATGTGAATGGTGCGGTGTTTAGTATACTGAAAGCCAGGAATTACTTGTAAGATGGACCATTTGAACACTGTGAAGGATCCCTGATGGACTATAACCATATGAATCGCGCTCTGACAAAATGGGGTTAAATGCATATGCGTAAAGTGAAGTCCCAGATTAGCCTGTGCAGTCCAAACAGGCTAATCAGAGACGACCCTTTCCGCCTAAACTGGATTTCGTCAAGAAGAGTCTTCCTTTAAAAGAAAAAAACCAATAAAAGCCTAAAGTGTCGTCCCTGTTTAGCCAGTGCGGACTGCACAGGCTTATCTGGGACGACACTTTACGCACATGCATTAAACCCCCTTTTCATAGAGACAGGCCCACATTAAAGTGATTTTAGTCCTTATAGCATATCATTTTCTATTTACCGCAGATAGGGAGAGTGCTGTTCCATGTGCTGTCACTACGGTAACTGATGACCAACTTGCCCACCAGCGTATAGCCAACGTCACATGAGAAGTTCACGTAGGTCTGTAGCGCACACTGCGTACACCAGGATTCACATTCAGTGCGTTGCACGTATCTAGAAAATAACAACAGGCAGCATAAGGAATAGCTTGCATGAGGCAAAAGCATGATTTCCAAAGTGTATGAATTCAAAAAAGAAATTTGGGAACAATTTCTTTAATTAATAGTCTCTTACAATTTGTAAGCTTTACTATGCAGCATCTCTTCATAGCCCCTCGATTTTTTCACTGGTATTTACAAACATAATACAACATGTATTACCTTATGTTGCATTCAGCAAATTCTGTATAATATTTACTGGTTAAATGTAAAATTTTATTTTATTTCTTGTATAAGATCATTCACCTATACTGTCTTTTTCTGGTACTTTGTAATGTTTCTAAAACTAAAAACACACGAAATGACTTGTCAACAAGGCTCGTCACCATAGGATGACATATGCTTTTTCCACATTTTTCAAAACCTTAACGAAAAGTATTTTTCCACATTTTTCTAAACCTAAACGCAAAGTGTGACGGAATTTCAGACGGAAAGACAGATGGACAGTGCGATCACTATATGCCCACCTTTGGGGGCATAAAAATAAAATAAGTAATGCTTTACATGATGATAATATATTGATTCTGGGACATACATACCACAGGTAGGCACTGTTGCTAGTGAAGTGTTGCCAAACGTTGTGTCACATAAGTATGTTGTAGCCCCTCTTAGTGTGTAACCCACATCACATGTGAACACAGCTGCACTTCTATTGTTTAATACTTTCAGATGTCCATTGGTCGGCTGGGTAAAACTCTTGCAAACTATAATGGAATTATGTAACTTTCACATAACTGTATCTAAAAGCAGAAATCAAGAAAATAACTTAAAACATGAAAATAACATACTACAATCTTTGCATTTTATTGCAGTCAAATTATTCCCAAGAATGGTCTGCAAAATGTACAGAAATACTAGATCTACCAACATGGCTTCAATAAGGTTAACAACACTGATTCTATAAGGTAAACTTACATTGCTTCTATAATGTAAACTTACATTGCTTCTATAAGGTTAACTTACACTGCTTCAATAAGGTAAACTTACACTGCTTCAATAAGGCAAACTTACATTGCTTCTATAAGGTAAACTTCCATTTCTTCAATAAGGTAAACATACATTGCTTCAATAATGTAAACTAAAACTGCTGCAATAAGGTCAACTTACTTGCTTCTATAAGGTTAACTTACATTGCTTCTATAAGATAAACTTACATTGCTTCAATAAGGTAATCTTACATTGCCACTATAAGGTAAACATACACTGCTTCAATAAGGTAAACTTACATTGCTGCAATAAGGTCAACTTACACTGATTTATAAGGTAAACTTCCATGGCTTCCATAAGGTAAACGTATATTGCTTCTATAAGGTAAACTTACATTGCTTCAATAAGGTAAACTTTCATTGCTGCAATAAGAAAAACGTACACTGCTGCAATAAGGTGGAGTTATATTGCTTCTATAAGGTTAACTTACATTGCTTCTATAAGGTAAACTTCAATTGCTTCTATAAGGTAAACTAACATTGCTTCAATAAGGTTGACTTACACTGCTGCAATAAGGTAAACTTACATTGCTTCTAAGTTATAAAAGGTTAACATACATTGCTTATATAAGGTTAACTTACACTTCTTCTATAATGTAAATTTACACTACTTCTATAAGGTAAACTTACACTACTTCTATAAGGTAAATTACACTGCCTTTATAAGGTAAACCTTCATTGCTTCTATAAGTAAAACTTCCATTTCTTCTATAAGGTAAATTTCCATTTCTTCTATAAGGTAAACCAAATAACCTGATTTGGAACTACATTTTTGTACATAATCTCACAAGCACTGCTAGTTTAATTCCTACCACAAGCAGGTGGAGAGAGGTCCCAAGATCTAGCTGTTGTACATGTCAGAGTGCCACTTCCTGTCAGCTGGTAACCTTTGTTACAGGAGAATGCAGCAGACGTCAACCGTCCATCAGTTGTTATGACTACTGCTCCATTTTGTACTTGTGTCAATGATGGACACGCAGCTACACGAATGAAACATATGAAACAATACTTAACAAGTGGATTTGAAGTTTATTAAATATAAGGTAAATAGTTCCATCGGTCAAGTGGCTTGTGTTATGACATATCACACAAGAAGTGTCTATTGTGACATATCACACAAGAATTGTCTATTGTAAAAAGGTGCAAAATTTGATCACCAATGCAAGGGCTAAGGAATACTGAAACTGCAAACACTTATCAACGTTTAATTGTCTTAACCACAAACTCATGCAAATGGTACCATTAAAGGGACTGTAAACCACGCATGACGAAAAAAGAAAAGTTCTAAAATACCGTATTTTTTACAATTATTAGTTTATATTGATTTAAATATCACGACTGGTATATTACATTACTTGAAAAGTAAAAAAATCCCCCCAAAAGGGAAACGCCGCGAAAATTCCCCCTGCCATGGGTAGCGACCCGCTTCCCCTAAAATGGATTGAGGGCCCTGGTGGCATGACGTGTATAGGCACATCACATATAAAACATCTGTACGTGACATGACGTGTATAGGCACATAACGCGATAAACATCTGTACGTGACATGACGTGTGTAGGCACATTACAAGTAAAACATCTGTTCGTGACATGACGTGTATAGGCAAATAACACGTTAAACATCTGCACGTGACATGACGTGTGTAGGCACATCACATGTAAAACATCTTTACTAGACATGACGTGTATAGGCAAATAGCGCGTAAAACATCTGTACGTGACATGACGTATATAGGCACATCACATGTATAACATATGTACGTGACATGACGTATATAGGCACATAGCACGTTAAACATCTGTACGTGACATGGCGTGTATAGGCAAATAACATGCTAAACATCTGTACGTGGCATGACGTATATAGGCACATAACACGTGAAACATCTGTACGTGACATGACGTGTGTAAACACATGTCACTTAAACATCTGTACGTGACATGATGTGTGTAGGCACATATCACGTTAAACATCTGTACGTGGCATGACGTGTGTATGCACATCACACGTTAAACATATGTACGTGAATGACGTGTGTAGGCACATATCACGTTAAACATCTGTACGTGGCATGGCGTGTGTAGGCATATAACACGTTAAACATCTGTACGTGACATGACGTATATAGACACATATCACGTTAAACATCTGTACGTGACATGACGTGCGTAGGCTTATTACGTGTTAAACATCTGTTCGTGACATGACATATATAGGCACATAAAGCGTAAAACATATGTACGTGACATGAAGTATATAGGCACATCACACGTAAAACATATGTACGTGACATTGCGTATATAGGCACATAACACGTTAAACATATGTACGTGACATGACATATATAGGCACATAAAGCGTAAAATATCTGTACGTGACATGAAGTATATAGGCACATCAAACGTAAAACATATGTACGTGACATGCCGTATATAGACACATAACACGTTACACATCTGTACGTGACATGATATATATAGGCACATAAAGCGTAAAACATCTGTACGTGACATGAAGTGTATAGGCACATTACATGTAAAACATCTGTACGTGACATGACGTGTAAAATCACATTACATGTGAAACATCTGTACGTGACATGACGTATATAGACACATAACACGTTAAACATCTGTACGTGACATGACGTATATATGCACATAACACGTAAAACATCTGTACGTGACATGACGTGTATAGACACAACACATGTAAAACATCTGTACGTGACATGACGTGTGTAGGCACATCACATGTACAACATATATAAGTGAAATGACGTATATAGACAAATAACAGGTTAAACATCTGTACGTGAAATGACGTATATAGACACATAACACGTTAGACATCTGTACGTGACATGACGTATACAGACACATATCACGTTGAACATCTGTACGTGACATGACGTGTGTAGGCATATAACACGTAAAACACATGTACGTGACATGATGTATGTAACCACATAAAACGTAAAACATCTGTACGTGGCATGACGTATATAGACACATAACACGTTAGACATCTGTACGTAACATGACGTATATAGGAACATAACACGTATAACATATGTACTAGTCATGACGTGTATAGGCACATCACACTTAAAACATCTGTACGGGACATGACGTATATAGACACATTACACGTTAAACATATGTACGTGACATGGCGTATAAATGCACACCACAAGTAAAACATCTGTACGTGACATGACGTATATAGACACATAACACGTAAAACATTTGAACGTGACATGACGTGAATAGGCACATCACGCGTAAACATCTGTACGTGACATGACGTATATAGACACATAACACGTTAAACATCTGTACGTGACATGGCGTATAAAGGCACATCACACGTGAAACATCTGTACGTAACATGACGTGTATAGGCACATCACACGTAAAACATCTGTACCAGACATGACGTATATAGGCACATCACAAGTAAAAAATCATTACGTCATATGACGTGTATAGGCACATCACGAGTTAAGTATCTTGAGGTCACATTACGACGTTTCTAGCCACATCACAAGTAACGCCGTCACATCGCGTGTAAAGCATTACGACGTTTACGTTTAAACTTACTTCTGAGGCTAAACATAAATTGAAAAACTCTTTCACTTAATACACCACATAATACACCACATAATACACCACATAATAAACCACCTAATAAACCACATAATACACCACAAAATACTCCACATAATATAACACATCATATAACCCATAATACTTCAAAATACAGCATCTAAAACGCCACATAATGTACCACATAATTCACGTCATAATACACCACAGTATACATTTCATAATAAACCAAATAAAACACCACATACTATACTAAAATATTCACCACATAATATACACCAATATCTCACCTCCTACAACAATGCCCTAATCCGATTGGCTTAGATCGGTCACGTGCCCATGGGGTATTTTCCATACACCCCGAGTAATTTCCATACACCAACAAAATGGCGTCCGTTCGATAAGCTGCTAGATAAGTCTTGTTATTATAATTTATATAGTGTTTTTTATACATATGTACTGGAAACCAATTAAAAAATCGATTTTAACTGAACCTGTGCTGTATTTTAGATTGATGACACTATTTCAGCTTTAACAGNGTTACTTTGACACACTATATGAACAATACATAAATGAGGAAATATGTCATAAGGACCTATCAAGTTATGATGAATTACACTATTTACCTGTTTTTGACGCATTTTTGATCGGAACAAAATGGTGACCGTGTCAAAACATTTTTCCGTAAGGAACTGCATCATGTGCGAACGTTCTATCGCAAGATTTCACACGATTTCTATACCCACGAATCAAACAGAACCCACGACTCAACCAGTAACAACCATACTATTATCCCAAACCGTGAGGTCGCAGTGGCGTAGAGGATATGGTGTCTGCCTAGCGACCGGGAGGTCACAGGTTCGAACCCCAATGTGGAAGCGTTCTTTAGATCTTCCCAAGAGTCACCAAGTACTGGTTCTAGGCACAGGAAACGGAATCGAGAGTGTGTCAAAAAAGCCCTAGGCTTGTTATGCAATCGAGCTAAAATAAATAGGTTTAAACTAAACCAGAGGGAGACCTCTGCATGATGCATACATGGTTTTACGTGCTATTTTTAGTTGGGCGACGGTGGACCATCGTCCATATGATCCACTCGACTGCTCGCATTTGCGAGTGAAGTTGACGGTCGGGCGAGTAAAGTTTGTTTAATATCGACCGACCGGGCGAGTGCTGTTTTTCAAATTGAGAAATATAAATTCAGTTCCAGAACTCCTGCCACATCGATACAAATTGCGAACAATTTTTCGAACGAACAAAAAATAGGTTAAGTACACAAAGAAACTGCACTTTCGTTTTGACAATGAAAAATGACGTCACGGGCACAGTAAAAATAATTCTCGAAATCGGCTGCGCTCGTTTCGTAGATGTCAGTGCTCTTAGCTAATCGATTGGTAGTGAATGGTCATTCCGTGAAGAATAAAATTTCATTTTAATGTAAATATCAATTAAAAAGTAATACATAACTGGTTTATTATAATACTTCTTATATTTAATTATATATAAACAGAAAAGATAATTATTAATGAACCGAATAATTTGTGATCAGAAGCCTTAGCCAAAATTTACCATACTGTAACCATTTGTAAATCAAGCGTGTCTTTCGGTAAAAGTTCGTCGACTTATAGATGTTTGTTTATTTCAATGAGACAAAGTCAGATGATAGTTTAAGTTTAGAAAAAGGTTATGGTTGATCATTACTATAAATATAGATATATATATTTTTGTTAATGCAGGGCGAGTAGATAAAAGTGAAGAGCGAGTGGATTGTCAGGCCTACTCGCCTTGCAGGGCGAGTGGCTCTGGAAAAATTCTTCAAGGCCTGTAGTAGTAACATATTTATGAATGGAATGTACATTTTCTCTGACGATAACGCATTTTTAACGGTGCTTCAGAGTAGAAAATACAAATTGAAGCTTGCGAGTTATGTGGGGCGCTATTTCGAACCCTATTACGACCGTGTTTGGAATAGTAATATCTTTTTGGCAATTTTACTCTTTTTTTTTCTAAATGATTTTATCAATAAATTATCGTTCCTCGCAATTTTATATTCATCAAAAACGAACTTTGTGTTATTTTGAATCTTTGCCTTTTTATATGGAAATAACGTTGACGTGCCTCTTTAAACGTTTCAATACACAGACAATACCTTCCCCGGGCAGCGTGTCCTCTGTAAGTCCGATGCATTTCGCGTGAAACCATCTGTCGTTTGCGCACAGACTGTGACAGCACTCCACCATGGGTTGATCTGGTATTTGTCGTTTGCAGTATTCACAGAATTTAATTATTATTGTCGTTATTGGTAGAACGATTTGAACTTTAATCATATATATAATTAGTTTTAATGTTTTAGGGGTCACTTTGTTTGCTTTTTATTGTATAAAGAGTCAATATTGGGTAAAGGAGTGGATCGATGTGCACATGTCGATGATTGTGTTTAAATGTGTATGTATTTTATTACTTACTTGGATTTTGAAACCAATTTAAAAAGTAAATGAAAATAACCACAACTTACTTTGTTTACATAAACAATATTCGTCGTTTTCCTCCAGATCTGTAAGCTCTATTGGGGACCATATAGTGTCCACAATTTCGCATGCAATGGACATTAACTCAACAGTTGTCGTTGTCCCGTCGGAATCCATGTCGTCTCTGCCAAATTTATCCAATGCGAACGCAATTATATATGCTTCAGTCACAAACTGAATGAATTCAGACACATAATTGGACGATTCAGTCACCTTCTTCGTGACTGAGCGCTGGTTAAGTACATTTCTGAGATGAAACAAAGTTCCCTTGTGTGTGGCTGACCTACCATCATAGTAGTTGTCCATGACATCCTGAAATTAATTTTTCATATATATGGTTTGATCTATAAGTATAAGCTACCTTAAAATTGGCGACCCGTTCTTGTATTCATTGTACAGCTTTTAAAATCTAATTTTCATAAGGAGGCCTAAAAAATGTAGATATACAAAGAACCAATACCGAATGTAAAGTTTGAACTTTGAAATTTGAAACTCGGAAAATCGCGCCAATAACAAGGTGACAATTTGAATGAATATTTTGATTTCTATTTCAATGACAAAGAAAAAAAAACTCATTAAAATGTTGTTTTTTAAATGTGTGACTACTTTTGCTTCAGTTACATTCAATAACCGTATCATAGTAGCACTTTACATGTTTTTCATTTTGCGTTAAATTTAATGAAGTAAGTACAAACCATTTTTGACAATATGTGCACACAAAGCGAGTTATACAGAATTTAAACTCTGCAATGAAGTACATATACCTGCAGAAGAATCATGCGCTTATGAAATTCTTGTGCTGCCGGTTCAAGACCCTCAAGACGATCTCTTGGGGTTTCTGCATTTGCACGAGCGTTTTGGGCTTCTGCATGGCGCTCGCACGATAACCCATATCCCCAAGTGACAATAGTGTGTACGTTTCCTCCGTCAGTAGGGACATAGTTGTGCAGGTGGTCAAGTATGTTTACTACTCCAGAAATTGTCGACGGATTCTCTTCTAAAGCGCCTATGTTGAACTGAAATTAATCGGGAAAATAGTGTGCATTCATTTAAATCAAATTTCACCAATAACCATATGTGTCGTGTTCTGAGATAACTGGACAAAATGCATGTGCGTAAAGTGTCGTCCCAGATTAGCCTGTGCAGTCCACACAGGCTAATCTGGGACGAAACTTTGCGCCTAAACTGTATTTTCGCTAAGAAGAGACATCATTTAAACGAAAAAATCCATAAAAGCGGTAATTGTCGTCCCTGATTAGCCTGTGCGGACTGCACAGGCTAATCATGGACGACAATTTACGCACAAGCATTATGCCCAGTTTTCTCAGAACACGACACATGAAGCTTAACAGTGATATATTAACCATATTTCTTAGAAATTATAATTTTAATACTGCGATACTGCGAGACAATATCAATTTTATAATCCGGCCAATGCGTTTTTGTTATCTTTTATTATATGACAATCATATTCATAAATTTAACTTGAAAATAAATTCTTTATAATTAATGTTTTTTGGTTGTTTTTTGGCTTTGTTTGTATGTTTACCATTTCAGTCTACCTTCTGCTTTGTTCGGCGAAGTAGTGCTCAAAGTTGTCCATCACATCGGTGTCTCTGGCGGAACGCACGTGTTTTTTTATGATGCTCGCTGTCATGTTGACCAGCCGTTCATGTATTTGTTTATTTTCTATATTATTTAATATGAAAGTGTCTACGGGTATGCTTGTAGCAGATTTGACATGTGTGCTGTCAAGTTGGCTGGTTGAAATGCGATTCTTCACGGCGTAAGCTAGAGCCCATGTTTGGTATATATTACCATGGTTACGCGTTTGGTGTCTGGCCTTCACTTGGCGACCAACATTGTCCCAGCACAGAGTGTAACCTAATATAGAAAACATGAAAACGATTCTTTAAAAGCCATTTTAACAACTTGAAAAAAAGAGGCTGTGTGTACGCTTTTGTCCGAACGTGTGTTTGCGCCTCTTGTTTATAACGCTAAATTACGTTTAAATAAATGGCTGTAACAAATGTCGAATGTGGTCTATTTGTAATTATATATTTGAACGCACCTGGTGGTGTGTCATCTTTTGCGTAGCAAATAGTCTGATCTAATGCGTCTCCAGATTCGTCCAATTCATCAAGCGACTCGTATGTATTATCTTT
>VMBQ01006899.1:0-19078 GCA_007657795.1 Dreissena rostriformis
ACAATTTAAAGAAATTAATCCAAGGTACCACATGCTACAAAAAGTAGCAGCTTGTTATGAATATATGTTACACAAATACGAATATTTTGTCAAGTCTTTATGTGAATCTTTAGTGCTAGCAAAACCAAACAAGACAAGAAGGCTGAGTTAATCGCTACACAAAAAGTACTATCGCACATTAAACCAATACAACACATCATCTAATTTGTTCTCCCTTTCATGTGTTTTATTTTGTGAAAATGTTTGATACATGAGCTACATGAGTTAACGGCTTTACCAAAACAATTATCTCTTCAACGTACCATAATTACGCTTTCAACTACGAATTCCTGCTCCGGATCGGAAATAATTATTTAGATTTGTATCTTGTTTGAATAGACGTCAATAAAAAGTTAAGGCAATGATGACCATCAATTACCAGCGAATGTAACGATGGCCAATAACGCCACAGCAATCACTTCAATGAGTGTTGAAGTAGAATCTAACGTTTCAGTCGACGAACCTGTTGTATTTACGAGACTGTCCAACATGTTTGTCCACATTTACGTGTTTTATGAGCAACTGATAGCGCTCGCCCATGTAATGTCAAATAAACATAACAATATTATTTAATATTAAGAGAAATACTATTTATAAACGCGTCGTTATATATTGCCACATTGCCATATATATTGTCCACATTTACGTGTTTTATGAGCAACTGATAGCGCTCGTCCATGTAATGTCAAATATACATAATAATAATAATATTATTATTACTAATATTTATAAAACGCGTCGTTATATATTGCCAATATATTGTAATTTGTTGACTATAAATTGTGAAAATATACAATACTAAATAAAAGTGACATTAGACACATTCTCAATTTATGGTCTTTGTTATTCGATCTCTTTTGTACACAGGTTTGCAAAACAGTCATTAGTTTGAAAGCTTTGTTGACGTGTATGTGCGCTAAAAGCATCCGTTGGGATTTTAATTATATTGGGATAGACGATGGCTTAATAATTTATATTATAATAACACTGATGTTTGTTTTAAGGTTCACATTTTACCGGATAATATTACCTTCTGGGCTTGTATACAATAACAATGTCATTTATAATATCAATGATACTTTCAATCATCTATCAGATATAAATAAACAAAACTCGCTTATTATAACAACCTTAATCTGTTTCTGGTCTTTATGAGATTCATTTAATTACGTCTACGTTTAGTGACTCTTACCACAAACGCATGGATTCAATTAGAAAAAAGAACACACGAAACAAAACAATATTTACGAAAACATCTGGGGGGTTTTAACTTCCGACACAATATTAACATACAAAACACTAGATGCTCGCCGACGATTCTTATCGCTCATTCAGTACACCGTTACGCCTTCACTCGATTGATTTATCCACGCGAGCCTTAAATACGCTACAATTATATTATGTGTGATGTATCGTTTTAACCTCACGTCAAATTAATGATTGAGTACTTTCCCATAATTGTGCTATGGCACATGGGATTAGAACTTAAAATGAGACATGTTTGATACAACTAAATCTAGATAAACAGTACTTCAAAGCTTACAAAAACACAACATGGCTTTTTAGCAATGACCTTTCGCGTATAATTGTATCACTAATTTTATCATAAAATGAATCTTTAAAATCAAGAAACAGTAGCAGATTGCGTTCGCGGTAAACTAATTATTTAAAACATCTAGCTGCTAGTATAAAAAGTAGAATATTCGAAAATGGAAATACATAACTGCAATGGTCTGCACTTCTTTGCTTCAACAAACCATATTGATCAATTTTATGTATCTGAATTTTTGAAGAATGCAGCTTGCGAGTGTTGTTTTTTTCTTGAGATTGAGCTACAACAAAGCCTTATATAGTTTATAATGTGTATGGAAATTGAAAGTGAAGACTTAGTTAGAAGAAGACGAACGAAATTCTTGCAAAAATGTAGAGTTAATGTGTGATACATTTCTGTCTTTTTCTGATCATGTTCTGTTTTTATCATGTCCGATTCAATTTAATAACCTGTTTTGCATTCGGTATTTGTTTGTTATTTTATCTAGACATCATAACTCAACAAATGCATTACTAATTGGATACCTTCCACGAAAACAATATTTTGATAATAATTTTTTTTTATATAAGTTGTATTATATGTTTTGATATTGAAGTGTGTGCTGTCATTACTAGTTTAAATCACAAAGATCAAGTAGAGATATGTACATGTGTAACGTTTGCGTAAAAATAAGAAATGGACATATGGAAATAACATAAATATATTTGACGTATTCGTTTAATCTACGTGTTATTTTTAACTAGACAAACAATATTAAGAAATGAAGCAATTAAATGCTAAGTTGTCGATATTAACATGTGCGATAATAATATGTTATATATGGTAAATTAACAAAACACAATTTTTCTCGATAGTTTTGTTTTGAATATTGGCAAAATTAACCCCAATTATATTCATATGAGAACAAGTCCAATTGGAATTCGAACATTTTTTAAACCGTGTTTTTATAATGTATTGATGCATTCACACTTAATTTAAGGATTATATAATCGTTGCATGCACATAAACATATATAAGCCTAGTGATGTCATTAACACACTTAGAATACAATGGATCTAACACGACGAGAACATGGTATGGCAGCATCAGGGCAAAATGGGAAATAAGAATGGCGCTGAGAACTTTTGCAGCTTTACGGTCCTGTTCCTGTTCTCGATGATAATGGGGCCGGTAATTGCCCAATGTATTGACGTGATCATCCGAGTTGGTTTTGTGACCTCGGTTATCCATGACTGCAGTAATTATATCTGCAGCAATAGCAGATGTTCGAATTTCTTCGTTTGCTTCTGATAACATAACGTTCTCAGACTGGTTCGACGTCGTGATTTCAACAAAACATCCTTGTGTATTTGCAGAATTTGATATGTCATCGTTCACATCAACAACACGCTTACAGCATATTGAAATCGCCGCCTGTTAAATCAACTTGTGCATACCAGTTTGTTACAGGTTATGATTTCATTTTTATTTGATACCAGGTAAGCTAAGTGCTTCCTTCGCAACAAAGTCTTGCGATAAATGCAAAAATACAGCACAGCTATTATCAGCATTGGTATATAAAAAAACAATAGGATAATAACTTATGAAATGTACATAGCATTCTCCTGCTTGAACTGTCGTTTGCTCTTCAATATATGGCACAAAAATTATCCATGGCGCCCAGAGCAAAAACGAAACAATCCATGTAATGGCTATGGTGATGCAAACCTTATTGGGTGTTCACCGTGTCATATATGCCACAGGTCTGAAGATGGCCAAGTATCTATCGTAACTTATTCCGAGAAGGTGTGTCATTGATGCGGTGGACAAAGTGTAATCAAGACACATCCAAATATTACACACCACAGCTCCAAACGGCCAGTAACCGATCAACTCGTACACGCTGTACAGAGGTATGCAGACAAGACCAATCGTCATGTCAGTTACCTCCAAACTCACAAGAAAATAATTACTCAAAATACGTAGGCTTCGATTCCGTTTGAATGCGATGATGACAAAAATATTGCTTTAGACAGTAACAACAGCTTAAATGATCACTGCCAATGAAATCAATATTGTTCCCGCTGAATTTAACATGGCTATGAATTCGTCTAAATCCTCTTATATACCAATTAATCCATCGAAATAAGCATGTTTATACATGTACAAAGGATGTTACCACACACAACGTTTAGCTCTGATGACTTAACATTCATTTTGTTCCGAAGATACAGCAATTTTCAATTTGCGATATCAATTATTTGCTTTTCTCTAGTGTATTCGTGCTCTGCGATTGACGAATGAGTTTTCACGGGAAGATGAAGACTCTTTATGCGAACTTAATCAATTAAAGCATCCATCGCGGAATAGCTGGGTAATTCTTTATGACTGCCTATTTTATATCATAATGATTTTGTTTCATTTCGTTCAGTAACAAATAATTGAGATTCGTTAACAGGTCTAGCCTTATTTGGTTTAGCCGTGTTGCTCTATGGATTTAATATAACAGAAACAATCACCACGACATGTTATTTATTAAATTATCTTCTTTTAATGTGGATTTACACTTAACTGTCTTATATAGTTATCTAGCCGATAAATTAGAAAGAGAAGAAAATGATAGTTTGCTCGTTAACGTAGGTAAGAATATTACCTCTGGTGTTCTTGAGCCAACAACAAGTCAGTTTTCAGCCAACACCGTGACTTTTCTACTGTTTTAAACGATGGATTCCATGAGAATTTCGTGTATTAAAAGTAAAATAGAGTTAAGGCAGGGCGCCTTAACTTAAGACACTAAAACACACGATAACAATTTTACACCATAATCATAACACCAAAATTAATAAATGTAGGGGCCTCCGAGTGGTGACCAGTAAACATCATGAAGTCCATGAGGGACAAATGCACAGTTGTTTAATAAAGATCAAAATAGACTGGTACCAAGGATAGAAAGGCTTCAAATACAAGTTAGATTGGGCACCAGATAAGTATTAATAAAAAGACGAATGCTGTTGTTATATAAACAATAAATAATTCCTGCTACAATACATTATAAACATGAAGATTAGATAATTGTCAAATTATGCGTATATGCAATAATAATTTTCGCATTTCAAAATGGGCGAATGAAAAGATCGAAACGCTATCAAAATAATTATTTTAATTGAGCTATTAATTTAAGGTTTGGTTTAAACATATTTATTTCTTATGGCAATTACAATAAATACAGATCATACTCAATATAAGCAAAAAAGGATTGAAACGAAAGAATCAAGTTCTTATATAGTTTCTCTCCTTAGGAATAATATTTACACATGGAAGTGGCAGTGTTTAAAAACTACAAATGTCATGATATATGCCAGAAGTATGAAAACGGGATATAAACATTAAAAAATAAATGTGAGGTTATCAAGCTAGGATGAAGGATTTTGATTATGAGTCAAAGGCAAATAAATGCAACGTCGAGTCGGGATCGGATTGTTATGAGAAACGCTTAGATTCAATGATGTTCTGTTGGACACAAAGAAAGATTTTAGAGTTATCATCATCGTTTAGACATGTACTGCCAAAAAGAAGCGTATCAAGGTCTACAGGACTTATAATTCCCAAGATATCGTTCATTAATTTTGTACGTATTACGCTATAATATGAACATATGAAGAAGAAGTGAAAGTTAGACTCAATATCTCCACAGCGACAGAGTAGAGAATCAATAATATTTTTTGCGTAAAGGTGCTCATTAAGGGAACTGGATTTGGTCCTTAATCGCGTGTGAATGACTTGAGAATGACGTGTACCTATGTACTAGTATGGTGGTGTTATAACTTAATTTCTGTTAAGCTTAGATTTAAATGCATTCAACGATTCGCTATTTTTAACATCATCTGGTAAGTAATTCCATTTTCGAGTGACTGCGGGTACAAATGAATTGTAGTAAAGGGTTGTTCCAGATTCGGAAGTGCGTAAATCATTAGCATTGCGAAGATTGTACCTAGCAACAGATCCACCATGCTGTGGTACAAGGTCGGTCAAATACTGTGGGGTAAGTGAATTTTGCATTTTTTAGAATAATGTAAATTTATTTTTGTCGCGGCGGTCCTGAAGCGGTTCCCAGTTAATTTCCTTATGCAGGTCAGTTAATGACACTAGTTTAGACGATCCACAAGCGATTCGCGCTGCTTCNGGGAACACCGGCTTCTAATATTGCCCAGTTTGAGACTGCGCCTGGAAGTACTACGCGCTGACGTCTATTATGAAGATAATCAGTAAACCAGGATAGTAACTTTCCTCGAATGCCAATTGAATTAAGTTTATGGAGAAGCCCTTTGTGCCAGACCTTATCGAAGGCTTTACTGATATAAAAAAGACAGCTTTAACCTCTAAACCGTTGTCGAGGGCTTTACAAAACGTATCGTATATATACGTCAGTTGGTTAGTAGTTGAATCAACTGGCAAAAATCCAGACTGAAAAGGCGTAAGTAATTTGTTACTTATGAGGGGATTATATACGTGTTTGAAAATGATTTTTTCGAAAACCTTTTCCATTGTAGTTAAAAGTGAAATTGGTCTATAGTTGCTCACTACTTTTTGGTCGCCGTTTTTGAAAACTGCACTGACATTAGCATCTTTCCAACAACTTGGCATAATACATTTATTAAGTGCAACGTTAAAAAAAGTGACAAAGAGGGGTGGACAATTGATTTTGGCATTCTTTTAAAATACGATTATTTATTCCATCTGGTCCCGATGCTTTGTCCACGGGAAGTGACTTGAGTATGTCAAGAACATCAGTTGGTGTAATGAATAGAGACTGCAACGAAATTGCTATCGGAGTGAGTTCCGGCATGTCGTCGCTATCGATATCAATTTTAGACTGACTTTGAAAAAAAATGTTTAGAATATTTGCCTTTTCAAAACAATCGGTTGTAGTGGTATTGTCAATGGGATTTACGAGAGCTGAATTTAAGTTATTATTAGGCTTATTAATAAATGACTTAAGTATTCTCCACCAGTCCTTATATGTATGGTTGTTTTGTTTGAGTTTGTTGCTTAAACTTTCGTAATGCTGAATTTAAGGTTTACAGTTACACGTGTAGAAAATAAGATAGTTATCAAAATTATTTTGACAATTGATTGTTAAGATTTTTGCATGTGTTGTGTTATTCAATAAGAAACGAGTATGAACCTTTATGCTGCCTATGTGATTTTGTTGAATGGAATGAAATTTACAGAATGTTAAATCGAAGTAGGTGCAAAATTGTTTTCAAAATTCATTTATAATTTAACTTATACTTGATTACTTTTTTGGCCAACAATCTTTCTACATTATCAACAGTTAAGTGTTATTCGCGATCATTTTCAAACCTGTCAAAAACAAGAAATAGGACAATTATTACACTTAAATTTAAAATATCATCAGAACGTTTACCTTTCTGTTTAATGCCAAACATAACAAAAGCAAAACAACACCATCGCGATTCAACAAGAACAGCAAATTTGACGCACAATATGCCCGTTTCAAGGTGTGTTTGGGCAAAATTGATAAGGTTTGATGAATGTTATTTTTAAAATATTGGAGTAAGTCAATTTAATTGGCAAATACATTAATGCATAGCCAAACAACATACATAAGACATGTAATGGCTGTGTAAATAAATGCTCATTCAACTATGGTGATGAAAAGTATGGCACACTGTATATAAAATGGACATGAAATAATAAGACAAACTTAATTAGCAAAATTCAGATAAGTATATTGCTTTAATTAAGGTAAAGTCCCTCAGACGACCAGATGACAAGGTTTCATGATGATCCGATTTGAACTGTTTGATAAGAGAGCGGCCTATGTACTTTAATCATGTTTATGTATAATTAAAAGGTCATTATCCAAAAGTGCTCATGGAAATTGCTGGTTTATTATCAATTAACATATTCACAAAATTCCATTATGATCCGTTTTAAATTGTAATAGTTAATAGAAAAGAAGTTTATTCTTACCATTTTTATGATTCATGGGTCGTAATTCAGACTTTTAAGCGATCTGGCTGATGATCAAAATTGACTTAGATATTATGCCCACAAACATTATCAACAAGTTTAATGATGATCCGATTTGGACTCTTTGAGGTCATGAGCTTACAAATAAAGGAATATTTAATGCGTCTTGTTAAGTGCTAACAATACCAAACTAGTCATTAAGGCTGAGTGAGTGGCTTTGCAAAAAGTACTCTCGTACAATCAACCAATATTACACATTAAAGTAACCCATCGGAAATCATCTGCATTGTTCTCCTTTTTTGTATTCATTTTGTAAGAATGTTTGATACATGAATAACATGAGATTTATTTACCATTACAATTATTTCTACAACGTCCCATAATTACACTTTCCATTATGAATTCTGCCTCCGAATCGGAAATCATTTACATATTCTATATTTGTATCTTGTTTGAATCACTGAGTTATGCGTTAGAGATAATAGCTCAGCTGTTCTAGATTGTCTAATTTGATTTAATTTGTCAGGTACATAAGACAGTTCGGATCAAAGAGAAACTGTATTATTTAAAATCCGGACAATAATTTTCGGTCAATGTTGTTTATTACGGTAATACCAACGGTTTGGAGTTCTTTCGCGATGGAATTCAACCGTTCTTTGCAGCCATTGGAACTACAAACATTAGATTTTTACCGCAATAATAAACACCTAGACGTAAAATTGTTTGATTCGACCACGGATGTATACATCACTTGTATTTTTAACGTTGTACTGATACTCCAACATTGTTCCGTGACCTGACAGTTGTTAACAAAACTGTCCAGAAGTGCATACTATATCTCTTACATACATTATTCCCTAACCACACATATTCATGCGTATATACACATTTTGTAAGTTAAATAAAGGCCTATCAAGGATATATTCACACTTGCGGACAGTGTGTTAATAAAGTAATATACTCAATATATCATTTAAGGTCAAGTCTCGAAAAAAATGTCATAATTTGTGTAATGTAATATTTTCCTATATAAAGGCATATCAAGGATATCTGACACACTTACTGACAGTTTCTTTAGTAATTTACTCGATATAGCATTTAAGGGCATCTCTCGAAAAACATTTTTTTAAACTTTTCATAATTTGTGTAATGTAATATTTTCATACATTCAATTGTTTCGTAACATCATACATAGAATATACCAGTTAGGAAATATTTTCCATTATATCATTTTATAGAAAAAGTATGTTCATCCCAAACAACCGTACACAGTAATAAAACATGCGGTTGATCTGTTTAATACTTGTTTCTCCCGGAGAAGGAAGATCTTTAAACAGAAGTGTAAAAAGGGGAAGTAACAACAGTTATATTGTCTAGGGGTGTTAAAATTGATCTGCTCCAAACATTTATGACATTGTGCAGCTTTTCAAGTTAACTGTATAGTTTAATGTCTATCTTTTTAAAATTGTTGTGCCCTAGGCTAGTTTATATTATGTTTTTAGTTATTGTGTGCTTAACGTTTTGGAGACAATCTATATAAGATTGGTTTTGCCATAATTGATTTTTAATCCAGAACATAAGGCAAAATCATTAAAAAGATCAAGTGTATAATTGAGGAAAACATCGCTGCCATCCATTAAAATGGAAGTTCCATCAGTTAACTGAGAAATGTTATATTCAATATTTTCTTAAACTATTCCTTTTTATTGAATTACATTTTTTTATTGCAAAAATTTCTTCACTTAATATAAAATTATAGGAAATTCTTTGTCGGCATTCTCATTTTATTTTAATAACAGTTTATTAAAACCAATTGATTTGAATTGACGTCATGGTATTATGGATGAAAAGTCATTTTCTAAATCAAATATGTTACCTATTGAAATTTAGAACCCTTGTCTGGAAATAACACTAATTATTTGTTTGAAATATAATTTCTACGAAACAATAATCGTAATGCATAATTATAAACTACACTTGCGTCATCTAGACATGACAAACAAGTAGTTAAGTATTTGTTGCCATAGCAACCAGAATTCTTGACGTTGGAACAAAATGAAATGACGGCATAATCTCCATATTGGCATCTGCCCATGTTTCAAGTTTCATGAAAAAATATGAAGAACTTTTAAAGTTATCGCAGGATCCAGAAAAGGTTGACAGACAGACTGACGGACTGACAGACTGACGGACGGACGAACAGAGCGCAAACCATAAGTCGCCTCCGGTGAAGCCGGTAGGGGACAATAACAAACGCACAACAATGTATTAAACTGAGGTTCGCCTTAGAACGGTTAATGCAAAACATTGGAAGTTTTAACTAGTTTTAAGGATTTCCAAATCTCAAACTTTGCCTAGAGTCATTCACGACACATTCGAATGTAAATAAAAATGAACCTCATAACATCACAATTCAAATAAATTTCAATAAAAGAGAGTTACTTTCAATTCAATTGCCAGTAATCTTTTCAATTGTTTGATGCCAAACAGAGCAACATACATGTAACTTGTTGAAGCACGATGAAATAAAATATAAACAATTTTCAACTGCATATCATCTTCGATTAAAAAGCTTTAGTGATAAAGCATCCAGATGTCATGCATTTTTAAAAAGAGGCCGCAATATTGGTTTGTTCTTATTGTTAAATGTTCTTATACATCAACACTCTAACACTAATCTGCATTCTGCGACACTTCACAGTACATTCAGTTTGGTTATGACATGGTTAACATGTTTTATGCATATGTTAATATATTCTTTTCAACGCAAACAAGTGAACAAACAATTGATCTTAGTGACAATATAAATAACATTTTAATCACTGATGTGAGAATACAATGAAAAGCATTTATTCTGTCCACCACAGCGGACTATAAGTTGTAGGTCCTTTTTTAACAAATAGAAAAAAAAAATATCATTTTTTTCTATAATTACTTGTAAAATAAAAGCAACAAATACAATATAGTTATAGCAAATTTAATTTAAACATTCCCTTTGTTTAAAAAACAATATCCGTATGTATTATGTTTGGTATGCAGATATTTTGGCTACATTCCGGTGGACACATACTTAATATACATTTAAGCACGAATTCTCTAAAACCACATAAATGTACTTCTTGTGTACTTTTTGGTATGAAACACCGTACAGCTATCCTCTTTAACATTTGTCCAAATCATGCCCCGGATATCAACACTTCCCAAACTCCTGCGGTCGCATATTTTATATAGAATTGTCTAGTAAAATAATTAAAACTGAATACTTTCTTCTCTGCACCCGAAAGAAGATTCGTATTATATGGAATGTACCGTCAAACAATGGCCATGAACCAAGTTTAATTAAATCGTGCCTCTGGTGTTAAAACCGGAAATATTAGTTAATTCCTAAAACCACATTTAATGCGCAACTCAGGTTAGCGATGCATGTCTTTATCAGACATCCAGTACGAAACTCAGTTGGGTCGTAAATCCTGCATCTGTTTTTCGAACAGAAATGTAAATAATAATAATAATAATAAAAATAGTAATAATAAAAAAATAAAAATAATAATAATAATAATAATAATAATAATAATAATAATAATAATAATAATATTATATAATAATATTAATAAATTTAAAAATAATAATATGAACGTAAATGAATAAGTAAAACATAAATAAAACATTTATTGATATGGTTATATATTTAAGGACTTTTTACCTAAAACAAGTACCATAAACAAAAGTGCATTTACCTTCAAGCTTGTGTTCGCTATTACATGGCCGGTAATCACGGGCGCCATCTCTTTTTTGCGATGCATTAATAAATGAGCCAATGCTACTTCCGAGGTGGCGCTCAGGACCGGATGTTTGAAATTTTCACGGATTATTCTTTGGGATTGGAAGATTTTATATGTTTTTTCGCCATATTTCGCATTATGTTCAAAATCGGGCAATATAGCGCGATTCAGTGAAGATTAATTCATCCACAAATGCACAGAAACATACAATCACAACCCATTTAGAAACGTGAGGACCTTTATAAGTTGTGGCATGGTAGAGGTTTTGAAAGCAAATCGATGTCTTTTGCCTGTGTGACGAGCAAATTTATAACCGATTAATTCGCTATTTACATCAAATGATTGCTTTCAACATATACTACTTGCTGTATACACAAATAAATGGGCTTCTTGCAGATACAATATATAATTTTGTAATTTTTCCAAAATAGATGGAGCCAATGCCAAGGAGGTGGCGCTAAGGACAGGAGGTGGCGCCAATGCACGAAACATGAATCATCACATGACATACATTTGACAGATAATGTTCCTTAAACAAATGTAAATATGTTAAAATATAAGTAACCAACTGAATTAGGAACCTGAATAAAACATATTGTAAGATAAACCCAAAATATGTAATACAATATAAATCCAATAAATTAATTCTCAACATTCTTAAAGTATTTCTAATACAAGTGTATTTATACAGTAAGATAATTCAGCAAATAATTAAAAGATTTTACTTCTACTTCTGATGAGTTATGTCCCCTTATCAAAATGTTTAATTTACTAAAAGGCAAAGGTCAACGAATCTTTATTAGGCTAAAATTTCGTTTGTTCCCACTAACATCTTCAAAAAAATAATATAGCTCGGTCTTAAATCGTTAACGTTTTGTTATCATACTCATGTTACATGTACTTTCCAGTTGATTATAGTATATTCAATGATAGAACTATTCGAAATCTCTTTGCAGCACATGTTCTTCATAATGATGTAGACTTTACTTTTTCGATTATAGTTCATTAAGATCGAATTAAGAAAAAAAGATCAGACACTAAACCTGTAATACCACACAAAAAGTGTATTGTGTGCACCAAAAATTAAAATAGCTGAAAATGTGCATTGGCGTCACCTCCTGTCATTAGCGCCACCTGCTTGGCATTGGCTCCATCTCTTTTGGAAGAATGCAAAATTATCTATTAGATCGACACGAAGCCAATCTTTTTGAGCATACAACACCTTGTACATGTTCAAAGCAATGGTTTGATGTCGTGAGCGATTTCATGGGGTGACATTTTGCTCGTCACACGGGAAAAATGCATCGATTTTCTGTAAAAAAAATTCACCATGCAACAACTTATAAAGGTAATCACGTTTCCAAATGGGTTGTTATTATATGTTTCTGTACATGTTTGGGTGAATAAATCGTCGCTGAATCGCACTACATTGCCCGACTTTTTTTAAATAATGAGAAATATTTTGAAAGAACATATAACTCCTTATCATCTTGTAGAATTATCCATGAAATTTCCAAACATCCGGTCATCGGCGCCACCTCGGAAGTAGCATTGGCTCATTTATTAATGCATCGCACAAAAGAGTTGGCGCCCGTGATTAACGGCCGTGTATTAAGTCTATTGAAGCCAATAATGTCATGACAGCGTTCACAGTGATACAAATGTTTATCGATCGCCAATCCCACTGACACCAGCCTCATACGGTGATCTCTGAGAACGATTACTTTACACCATTGTGTTTTTCAATGGAAATGGTAGTCTATTTCAAATCACGTGAAATTGCATTGTTCAAAATTACATGTATCACTTAATCAACTCTAATCATTGTGTGCCCAGGTGTGGCTTCTCAACTAATTTGTGTGCGTCTTCGCTGTGCGTGAAGGGGGCCAATACGCTTTGTTCCATTAAGTATATTAATGATGAGATGGAACAAAGATACAGTAAATTGAAAAGAAGAACATGCTATTTGACAGTCCGATGAAAAGAAAGAAATTCACCTTTAACACAACGCCAATTAATTTAGATAGTTTATTTCACAATATAAAAGAAACATGATTTGAACAGGAACAGGTAGGCTAAATAAGGCTTATTACAGCTGTGCCTGGTGTTAATTGTGGCTGATATGTAACTTAAGACCGAGAAAACCAGCAATTATATAGAAAACATTTGCTAAATGTATCTTTCTTCTTATTAAAAAATAGCAAGATACTTTCAGCATTTGATCATCACATACTGATATTTTTTTTTAACCCCAAAACTAGCCTAATAATAAAATAACTATTGACATGCTATCTGACTTATTATATGACAGTGTCTCTCTAGAATCACGAAAATAACCTGAATTAATGATAATTTTCGTTGTGCGAGTTAATAAGTTGTCCGGAGCATAGATCTTACTACGCTTTATACTTTTGATTTAATAAGTCTGCATCCTGACTCTGGGTTATTGGACAAAACAAATCTTTCTTAAATATGTATTTTTATTTTATGCTTTCCGGTTGTTTAAAGAGATATATCAGCGAATTAAAACTGATAATTCACTGTTTCACTCAGTGCACTTTAATCGATAATTTTCATTATTATACTGTGATATGACGTCGTTTCCATGACGTTACGACGTCATTATTTTAGCAAAAAAAAAACAACAAAAATTATCATTGGTAAGCATAAATTTATTTATTTTTAACATTGTTGGATTTGGTGGAATATCGGTTTTAATTCACTCGTGATCATAGACAAATATATTTTCTATGATCACTCGTGAATTTAAATCGATATTCCACCAAATCCAACAAATATCCTCTATATTACCAACGTGGACCTAGATAAAAAAAAATGTAATAATATAGATTAGCTTAAGAACTATACGATAATCAAATAAAAAAAGCAAACAAATGTTGTAAACCATGTCTCAACTATCGTCAATACCGCAAATATTGAAAAACTACACCCTGTTTTTATAATGTGAACTATGTCGTATACAATATTTGAATAATGCAACTTTAGGGGTAACTGTTATCAGGAGACTAACTCAATTTAGGGAAATTAAAATGTATAACGGTTGAGGCACTTCAAAGTAAAACTACATTTACTCATGAAAGATATTAAATAATCCTTTTCATCCTAAGTGCGAGAGTTGCCCAATTTCAAAATGATCAAAAGGAATCAGTGTTTTTTCAAGTACATGCACGATTTTCTCGAACCATTGTTGTTTTAGCAGTTATGTAATATACTATACTTCAATGTACATGCAATTTGTCAATAATATTCAACATGCCTCAGAAGAAAATTAGTAAAACGGTGAAGGGCATTGTTTTAGGCCTTTTCAGATGCAAATGCAGTTACAGAAGCATTCAAAATGAACTGAAAAAGATGGACCATGCTTTATCTTTGGGAAGTAAACGGAATATTCGATATGACGCTACTTTACAGCGCAGTACAACGCCTGGTGGAGCCACAAATTCCACTTCAAGTAGACGTCCATATAAGGTCACACCTGAAGTCGTATGCAAAATTCGTCGCTGGATCTCTAAAATCAATCCGCCGACCCAGAGAAATAATGGGATTGGACACAGGAATGTCCAAGGCAACAGTATACTACATCATCAGGAATGTTTTGAAAGCAAAACTACAGAAGAAGGTCAAGGTTCATAAGCTCAACGTGGCACAGATTCAGGGCCAGGTCTTGGAAGCTATATCTAAAGCTTACATTTGGCAAGTGTAGAGATTTTGTTACATCTGACGAGGCGATGTTTTATCTTGGTGGAAGTTATGGAAGAAAAAGAGTATGTTATGTCAGAATGGGAGAACACGTTGGCGATAAACTGAAGTTTGTACAGTGTGATGCGTTTGCCCGTGGTTTCATGGCGTTGGCTGCTGTATCGTCCAGAGGTAAATCAGAGATCAGAATATTTTCCAATGGGACCAAGGTAAACTCAGAATACTATATCAATAAGTTCTGAAACCATTTATACGAAAGGATGTCCCGAGACTCTTTCCGGGGGGTAAACACTTCATGACGTTCCATCAGGACAGTGCATCTAGCCACACTTCTAAACACACAGTGAACGTTCTAAAAGTTCAGAACATTAAGTTCATAACACCCGGGACAAATACTTTTCAGATTGAAATGAGATCTATAGTATTTAATGCTGTATTCAGGTTCGGAACTGTTTATTGGTTATGGGTGTGAAGTTAAAAGCCCCATTTACACTCAAAATCTGCGAATATTTCGTTAAACATTTCGTTAAATAAAGTTAACCCATAACAAATCAGTGTTCCTTATAGCAACAGCCGAAATTTCAACGCTAAAAGTGGGGTGTTAACAAAGATTTAACAAGATACAAAATGCTCTTTTTAATTTTTTGTGTGGTACAATATATTCCATTTTAATTTCCCGCAACGATATCTATTCATACGACACACGAACACTTACTTGGTACATGAACATGTGTTGAATATATTGTACCACAAGAAAGAACCTTTGTATCTTGTTAAATTTATGTTACCAGACCACCGCTAGCGTTGTTGCTATTGCTATAAGGAACACTGATTTTGTATGGGTTAACTTTATTTTATGAAATATTTTACGAAATATTCGTTGATTTTGAGTGTAAATGGGACTTTAACAAGAGTAAGTTTAATATTTGTTTATATGAAGATCCATGAATAATGTGTGATAACACGATTATAAAAGAAAAGGATGCATGCTTGACCAATCACAGTTGTCGTTTTGCTACTCTTAACTTTTATCCAATAGATGAAACACTATTGGTAGGAATCATGCTATATATTTAACCATGATTTTTTTTCTCGCTTACGACATAGTGCCAGACGCTCATAGTGTGCGATACTCCATGTACGTGTAAAGTCCCCGCCGTACGTTTGTTCGGTGGAAACTTAATGGCGCATAATAAAATAATTGGAAGGCTTACAACGCAATTCTGAAAACACGAAATAACTTGACAATCAAGATCGGAATGGATGATTTAAATAGGACAAGCACGACGAACGATACAAACGAAATTGCTCATAACAAAGCCATAGACGCGCCATGGCTGAGTGCGGTTCCGGATGGTTTCGTGTACGTTATGACAGCTTACATCGCTCTAGCTATGCTTCTCGGACTGCCGGGAAATGTCCTCGTCGTGCTTGTGCATGAACGAATAAAAACGCAGACAGAGACTGACTGGATGGTGTTCTATCTCGCAGTATGTGACATTTGCTCGTTGGTAGTGTGCGGGCCGTCAGCTATTCTTAATATGACGAAACTTTGGAAACTTTATGTTATGCCATCAAGTCTCTGCGGTGCTCACTACATGATTCTGCACACATGCTTCATAGCATCGACTTCTCTGATTACTGTTACCGCCGTCGTCCGTCGGTTTGTTATGATCAACAATCGGGAACCAATTTCATCAAGGATATCTAAATTAATCGGCGCGTTTGTAATTTTGTTTTCAATCGGCCTCGCTTCGCCTTCAAAAGTTCTAAACAAGAACACGCCGTCTGGTTTGTGTTTCTTTGACCAACAAAAGGCTCAGGTACAAACAATAGTCTATGGTGTGTACCTTCTGATTACACTTATATCCAACGCGAAAACGTGCGTATGTTATCCATGAACATTATCCAGAAGATCCGCAATGATTCACGTGTTTCGCCAACGGACTTGGACACAATCAACACCGCTTTTGCTAGAACGCGACGGGCTGCCATCAAAGCTACAATATGCTTGGCACTTGTTTCCGTTGTATTTCTGTTCTCTACAGTGGTTCCTCTCATCATGGTTATAATTCTTAACGCCTCAATCCACAACATCGGTGTCAATAAGAACACAATCATTTGTGTTCTCTCTCGACTGTATTTCATGAACAACTTTGACAATCCACTCATTTATTTGTGGATCAACAATCGTTTTAGGCAAGGCATTCGCAGTATGTTTCAAAGATCGAGAAGAAACACCGTCAGGGCTCATATGTGAAGAGAATCAAGAAAATCAAGAGAAGCAAGAGAATTAAACGCACACTTTTCCTAAATTCTGTTAAGGATACATGAATGTAATTTAACGTTATAACTACATTGTATTCAATAAATCACAAGTATTTTAATATAAGCCATATTTTTTATCGGATTATCTGATACTATTTTCTATATATTGAACGCATTTGGTTAACGTTCATTTTTTAGTCTGATTAAGGGATAACGAATGCAAATAGTGTTGTTTATTAAATTGGACACAACACTGTTTTACACATTAATCTGTCGACTCCAATTATGAAAACATTATTTTAATCTGCCATGATTTTAAGCTGAAAGGCTGGCTCGATTTCTAATTTTGTGTTCAATCAATGCAATAAAAAAACATAGTGTATGCCTACCCAAAGCTGCAAGCATACTGACATGTTATCTACAAAGGACAGTACCTAAATCATATAGTTACACTAACCGTTCGTAGTGGAATAATGAGTGCTGATACAACAGAAGAACTACTGTCAAAGCCAAATGCATCTATGAATGATGTAAAAATACAGGGATGATTATATGGTGATATACAATAATCCACTTGCAACATCATCAGGTACCCACTGAAATTGTATTAAGTAATGCACGGGCTTTAAATTATTGGTGTCCGATGGTTCGATCCCCAAACGCATTAACTACTGACCCATATTTCGCATTTAACGTAATAGGACATGTAAAACAGTATGCATTGCGTTCGTATATTCACTATGGGTACTAACTATCTTAGGATCAATTCCTTCTTGTCAATTGTTGGTCAGTTCTATCAGCGGTCAGTTATGAAGTGGACCCTTTTCACCGTCCATCATCACCACCGGAAATAGATGACCAGCGAAGCGTGAGTAAAGAAACCAACCATGGAGAGCAGCGAGTATTTACCGAAATTCTCTAATAATTACTCGCTCCTGGATATCCAGTGCGTGTTAGGCATCTTACAGAAAGATTAATATGTTTATAAATGTGTATCTATATTGCAATTTGTATTGATGAAGCGTTATTTACGCAAATTTATGACTGCTTGGTACCGGTTTGAAATTGGTACTTCTCGAAGAAACAGCTCTTCTTTTATGACTACATGGTTTGTCATCGTGTATGGAGTTGATTTCCTATTCTTATGCACCCGATACGACTCGAGTTAAACTGTTCAACAGGCCTTAGGTTAACGGAGTTAAGCTGTACAGACAGGCAATGGTATTACCATCATACCATTTGGTATCGGATTAGAGGCTAACCCCATACCATTTAAATAAATAACCTGGCTCAAAGATCCATAAATAAACAGTATATTTATAGATAAAGAAGGAAAACGGATTAGGCTACGGTACCACGATTGTCTCGATTATTTATTAAAAATAATGAAAGAAAAACGCATTTTTATGTCTTGAACTCAATAAAGAATTGAAATATTGGTTATACATATTCATTTTATTCACGGAATTTGGAACATTCTAAAACTGAATATAAAACATACTGATGTGAATCTTGTAACCGCGAAACGTACGATGGATTCATAATATGAAATACTAGGATTGTGAGCAGAACAGGGTTTTATTCATTCATTAATTCATTTTTTGTTTTATTTATTTATTTATGTATTTATTTATGTATTTATTTATTTATTTATTTATTTATTTATTTATTTATTTATTTATTTTGAGTATAATTACTCATCACAAAAAAATATTAACTTTTATATAACTTACCTAATACT
>VMBQ01006899.1:23255-45470 GCA_007657795.1 Dreissena rostriformis
GGTCTTGGTTTGATTATTGTTCGTGGAAATCTATTAAAATAAAATAACTGTAGTGTACGGCGAATAATTGTTTATGGCAAAAGTCGTGTACGGCGAATAGTTAAAGTAATGTACGGCGATTAGCTGCAGCGTATTGGCATTTTAATTAACACTAGTCTGATAACTGATTATAATCAAAAAGATAGTATAGTGAAAACATTCCCTTGAATGTTATTTCATTTGAATGTTTAACCCATTTTACCACGCCTATGCAACTAATTGCTATTTTTTAGTGGTTGCAGATACCATTTTCAGGCGAAAACTCGTTCTGATTTATGATCCAAACATACACTGCGGGAACACGTAACACTTGTTTCGCTTTTTAAAATAGAATCTATCCGCAATATAGAGTTATGCTAAAGAGGAGAAACCAGAATGAAATATATGCCACTGCAAACCGAATCTTGAAAACGGTCTACCCCTAAACCCAGGGATCCCAATTTCATGGGTTTGATATAATTATTGCGTCGATGATCGTATTATAAGTCTATATTTGTTGTGGTATTTGGAGTGAGAGAAAGGTAGAGATGCAATGCAAACGTAAACTATGGCAAGCGAAATGCACATTAAATCTTCAACCACGGTTTAACAGTTAACTATATAGTTAAGAGACGTTGAACCCGGGTTCAAAGTGCCGTTTGCACATTCATTCTTAAACCCGGGTTAATGCGCATTCCGCGCGTCTTAACCCCAGTTTAAGGCTGTGAACCGCAGTTTTAGACTTTGAACCGCAGTAAAAAACTTTGAACTGCAGTTCAAAGTCTCTTAACCCTATAGTAAAGAGATTACCAACGAAGTCGCGGCATTTACCTTCTAATTGTGGTTTAAGCTTCGCTAATTGGTTGTCTTAGATAACAGATTTGTATATATATTAAGACACACTTCGAACCGCGGTTCAAAGTCTTGAACCCGGGTTTAAGGAATAAATGTGCACGGCACTTTGAACCCGGGTTCAAAGTCTCTTAACTATATAGTTAACGGTTAACCCGTGGTTTAAGACTTAATGTGCATTTCGGTTGCCATAGAAAACATCATGTGGACTGTGACAACATGTGAAACAACAGGTTTAGGGTACTCGCCAATGTCCAACCATGGTACGTACTGAGTACTCAATAGGACTTTCAAACCGAGTAATACTTTATCATGGAAAATATGTGAATTTGAAGGCAAAACAAAGGAATTTCTATCATTCGAATTTTCAATTTTTGAACATAAAATTGTTAACTGTCCATTTTTGTGTTGAGCATTATTTTGTATATCAATTAGAAAATGAAATGCTCCAAGAAAACCACGTTTTTTACGCATGGTTACGTTAAAGTAAACTTGCGTGCAATTCATGGGGGAGTACGTGCATATAAAGACGCATTGATAATATTGCAACGCCAAGCAGTCTGTTCTCAAATAAAGATTTAAAAATGAATAAAGATGTCATTATTATCCCAAGAATGAAGAAATTTAACGGGTTTTTTAAGTTAAATTTATTTATTTCTTAAATTAAATTGCAATGACAAATTTTCTGCTATCAATCGATGATTTAAGAATGAATGAAACGTCATTATTTCTCCAAAAGAGCGTGGAAATTAAACGGTTTTTGAATGAGGCTTTTTTGTTAACGTCAGTATGTTTGTATACACATGTGCTTTGCATCTATGTGCACATGACAGTAAAACGGAACCCCGTAAACATGATTTTAATGTGTTTCATTTGTTTCTGCATTTCCACTTGTTCCAAAATAGACGAATTGCACCGAATTAGGATACAAACATATCTCAAAAAAGGGGAAATGTCACCTATAAATATAATACCGTTCAGGGGTCCCCTTCTTCTGCATTGTGGGTTACCAAACTCAAAACTATTCGCCGTACACAATTTAATTTTATTTTGCTTTACGCCGTACAAATCAGGTTCTATTCGCCGTACATAACGAAGTTTATATTTTAGCCAAACATTTGCATACTAACTAGATTTTTGGGCTGAAGCTTGCAAAAACCGATAGTTTTTATAATTCTATTTGCACACCATTGAAAAATTCGTCAAAATTAGTATACTTTCATCGGACAAAAGGAAAAAGATGCCCCAATGAACTAAACTTTCGGTAACATGTAGCTGATGATTGATCTATTTCAACACTCGAATGTATTAATAAAGAACTATAACTACTTACGATAGAAGTTTGATATATCCACTATTAATTTGGCACAAAGTTTTTGGAAAACGTTCGCGATAAAAATGGTAAAACTTATTTTTTCCACGAGCACTACCTCTTGCATGATGTTTACTTTCGCTTCGCTGGTCATCTATGATGATGATAGACGGTGCTTTTAACCACTCATATGATATGTGCAGACGAAAATTACTTGTCTTCACCCACTCTAGCTCATTATACATTCCATTTTCATGTAGTTGATTCAAGAAATATATGGGTGGGACGGTGACATTCGGTCCCATATTGTTTGTTTACCTTTCGAATAATGTATTTTTACTCCATATTATACCTATCTACTCATTTTCAACTAGGGTATTGTATCTGAATGCCCATGCCATTAATAGAATCGCATATGTTGGTAAATTATCGTCAGACGTTTTATACTTATAATTTCTTTGCTATAATCGTTATATTGACGTCCCCTGACTTTTATTCACCTTAAATATAAAAGGTTATAACATGTTATTTTTAAATATCCTCGTACATTAACATTAGACACAGAAGTCATTTTCGACCAAGATACAAATTACAAAGTTCCTGATTCAGCAATGCCAGTCTGCTTCCAATAAAACGACGGATAGAAACGGATAGAATCCAATCTAAATCAGATGGCAGATATGCAGAAGTTGTAAAGCTTAAATAATAAAGTGTGCGCTTCAATTAAATGATTAACAAAAACGTTGTGTTTTTGCTTATGCAATGCATTTCCGTTTTGATTTAATTTGAGATAATTTGTATTGCAGGCATTGTTCAAGTCTACTTGTTTTCTGTATTTGCTTAGACTTCTTTTTCTGTGCTATGGAAACTGGGTCGTTTTGACACGATGCTTTGTGTAGACAAATACAAACCACGTACTTGTATTGCATGACGTTCTTTGATGGTTGATTTTTGTATCTTATATAAAATATGTGTTTGTTTGGACGGAGATAAATGTTATATATGTTCTTGTGGCTCAGACGGTTGCAATTATGTTGCTATGGTGCCTATTAACCATTGAGTAATCAAATTGCAATAAAATAGAATTTAAATTTTCGACGCGTCATGCAACCGGAATAAACCACGAATGATATGTATTGACCGTTCCGAGGCGAAGAAAACCGCCTTATTATATATATGTTTTAATTCGTGTTGTTGCTGTTTTTAGTGTATAGGCTATTGGACCCTTGTCTAAAATAAAAGACTATCGGTTGTTAATGAGATTTCTCCCATGATATTTTTTCTTAAGTGTCATTATCCACATATAGTCCATAGCTATCAAGTTTAAATTTGTTGTATTTGTTGGTTTCTGTAAATTTTGTAAAATATGTAATTGTTTGGACGGATACAGATGTTATATATTTTCGTGTGACTCAGACAGTTGCCATTCTGTTGCTATGGTGCATATTAACCATTGAGTAATTTAATTGGAATTAAATCGAATTTAAATTCTCGCCGCGTCATTCAACCGGTTTAAGCCACCAATGCTTTGTATTGACATTTCGGAGGAGTTGAAAACCGCTTCATTATATTAATGTTTTATGTTGTGTTTTTGTATATTATATAGGCTATTGGACACTTTCCTAAAATAAAAGACTATCGTATGTTAATAAGATTTCTCTCCTGATAATTGCTCTGAAGTGTCATTATCCATATATAGTAAAAACCTATGAAAATCAAATTTGTTGGCCATTTATTCCGTTAAATGACGTCAGAATCCTCCGTGTGAAAATTAACCGGGGCATTCATAATAATATGCGAGTCTCTTTTTGTAAATTACATTTGGTGAGCGATTATGATGATGTTTCATAACAAAAACTGATACAATATATCGATAACACTATTTCAGGAGCTATAATGATGTTACTTTACGTACCAGCATGCTTCTTTCATAGTTATGTATTAGTTATAATTATTGTCAATCAAATTTCTTTATTACTTCTTATGCAGTTGTTCACTCTAAAACAATATATGTATTTGTAAAATGCAATGTCCGATATTATTACCGTTATTCTAGTAATTTGTGCTTGGTTTCTCTGTACGTTTAAGGGATTTAATAAAACACTTTCAATATAAAGTCGCTGTTGCAGTTTTTCACCTAGCACTTTGCAAGCACTGTGTGAGGTCCTTCTATTCTGATTATTGTCCGGAGGTGTTCTGCAATTAAGAAAATATGTTTATTCAGCTACGGTTTACATTCTAGACAATCCAAGAATGTTAGGGACGTCATTGATATCGCTAAAGATATAAACATACAATCAGAATCCAGAAATACTTAGAATTCAGTAATCACGATTACGATTCAGCCAATCGTAATGACATTTAAACAGAAACACAAAAGGCGTTGCTTTGCTGATTCTGCTGGGAATGCAATTGGTCACATAAATTCCTTTCGACATTATTTAAATGAAGTCCTGGACACTAAAAAAACATAAAGCATTTCAAATCAAATATCAAGAGAAAAGTTCACATAGGTTTAATTGACGTCGAATCCTTTAAACAATGTATCAGTTTAAATAGAAATGAATACATGATTGGCACAATGTGTCCTATTTTCGTGTTCCTGCCTAACCGGAATTCACTATTTGTGTAATGTTTTTGTAACGAGAAAACAACAACACTTAAACCGTTTTTATAACATCTCAAAACAACCATCCATCTCCTGGGCGTTCATCTACATGCAAAGTTACAAAGTTCACCTTCTGTATCTTCAATAGAAACAAGAGATGTGTTTGTCAGAAACACAATGCCCCCTTCTGCACCGCTTTGAAATAAAATGTCCATGTTTTGACTTAAAGTTCCATATTTTGACCTTAAACTTCCATATTTTGACCTTAAAGTTTTGGGACAGACAAACAGAATGACAGACAGACAGGCCAAAAACAAAAAAGCCGATGTGTTTATATCCGTATGTCACATACTAATCACGTATTAAATCGCTTTTTAACCAGTTAATGTCGGTGGTTTTCATTTCATTGTATACAACAATTATTTGTGTATGTGTTGTTGATGGATTGTTGTATTTTGCAAAAAGAGTTCATACGAAACGATTGTGGAATAAATTTCTCTGAAGTGCAATTATTAATAATAAATTACTAATTCGGTGTTGTTTACAAGTACGAATGTTTTGGATAAGCACATGCATATTTTATAGAAAACTGTATATTGTATAGTGCAATTTGTTGCAAATTTATCATGGCAAATCGGTGAACTGCAAATGTCTTATAGGTACGTTTACCAACTGGCAAGAGGTCATGTAGTACTAATATATATTTTAACAACAAGCTGAATACGTTTGGACGGAAAATTTAACAATTGTTTATTAAATAATTTGACCCGGCTGTTGTATTTTCTTAATACCGTTTAAACGAGATTGCCTGTTGTGTTGCAACTAATAGTATAAAACTATAAACGAGCACACGTACTGACAGCTCAACGTAAATATAAGGTAAGAGTACCAACTGAACTAAGCCTGTAATTACTTGGTAAAACGCCCAATCATTGCTATTAGGTACCGGCTGTTAATTTATTTGTGTGGTCATGTCTCCGGAAACGAAGACTTTACTGTGGTTCACAACAAAAACTAAATAATAGGCCGAACCGATCTCTAGTGCGAAAAGCGAATCTATAATAATACGAATGGTTTTCAAAAAACGCACATCTGATGTGCTAGTCAAACAGTCCCCTCTTAAAAGACAGCATATGATATTGTCATACTTGGTATATGTACTACATCTAAACATTGAACAGTATTACTATTCGTCTAATGTAATTTCAATGACGTCGTTTTACGCGTGTGGTATACTGCATCCATGTTGGTACTATTTTGTGACGATTAGCATGGGCAATTTTCTTTTCTAAAGAGAGATGTCCCAAGACAGCGCGCTTGACTATTTTCCCGCTTTGATGTTAAACAACAATTTCAATAAAATATCTCCATCCTAACAAAAGTAATTAAGCGGAGACGTGTTGTCTATTTTAGCAACAGTGATCTTGACATTGGCCCAACTAGCCCCACAAACAACTCATGCTATATCTGCATGTCAGCTAGAGATAGGAGTTATTTGATGCAAAATTCAACCTGAATTTGTTAAGTTCATAATGTAGCATGATTTTGCTAAATTGCAGGTCAGAATAACGGGCATTGGTCTGTGACCTATGCTATGAGGTTAAATTTTATTTACACTTATATGTATCATGAATATTGCTGGGCCAAGTGTGAGGTTGAGCGCTCTTTAACTGGTTTAAACCCCCAATGCTTAGCATTGACCGTTCCAAGGCGGTGACCCCAGCTTTATTCTTCTATGTGTATATGTTGTTTCGTTTTGTGCCGTACTGAACCGTTTTGGCAATTGAATCCTTGCGATAAATAAAGGACCACAAAGGTGTGTATGATAAAACTGCAATACTGCTGCAGCTTCTGGAGTTTCACTTCTTCATATCGCATGATGTTTCTGAAAACACGAGTGAAGTTTCATTTGAATATCTGTAGTAGTTACAGAAATTTGTGCTTGTTGCATGCAAACTGAATTTCAAATTTCACACAAACCTTTACCTGACTTTTCTTACAACAACATATGGCAAAATTATGGAAGTTATAAAGTTCAGTCGAAGGTGTAGGCCGGGGTTGGTAAGTGAATGTTAGTAAAGATCCTTAATGCATGTGTCTTTTTGTATTTCAATATCTGTAGTAAGTAAAGCAACAAGCAACATGGGGTAGATGCGCGCAAACGTAAACCGGAATTTGGTAAGTACACAAAAGGGCATAAGTGTGCTTAATTGCTGGTCAGAGTCATGGAACTTGATCCGTGACCTCAAACGTGACCACCGAACACATGTGTGAATTTTAAAATGAATACCTGTAGTAGAAACATTGATGTGGAGAAGTTGCACGTTTACCTTAAACACATTTTTGTGTATAAAATGGGGCATACATCTGCTAAAATGCAGATCAGAAATATAAAACTTGGAAAGTGACCTCGCACAATTGCCCCGAAGATATGCGCAAAGTTTCAATTGACTATCTATAATGATATGGCGATGCTGCACGTTTACCTAATCCAGAGCTGACGCTGACGCCGACATTTGAGCGAGTTGAACAGTTCGGACTATTTGGTGAATAGTCAGGGCCTAAACATAATTGGTCGCATTTTAGTAAACGAGTTTTAACGAATGAGACACGTTATGGTGACGTATCTTAAATTATATAAACTGTATGCATAATAAATCATACAACAATATGATCGTCATTAGATTGATCTTAAATGCAATATGTTACTACATGTCGTACGTAATCTAGTTATATTCATCTGTTTTAAGCATTTTGCAATAAATCATTATTGGGGTATAAACCGCCTTTCAGAGCCCATGTGGGTGGGCCATCAAATGACATTACCACTCATGATTTCAAGTTAATTTAGAAACAAAAGCTGCGTTTGTGAAACACATACCCCCTAATGCACTTTGAAGCCGCACAGAATCTTTATTCCAATTAAAAACATCATGACGAAGTAACGGTCTATTGATATTTTACAAAGTTACGGGCCTTGTAATATTTGAAAGTGTTAGGAGAAAAAAGTCCGGGATATTTTTTTTTTAAATTAAAGCGCTCGTGTTTTCGTCAAATATTATTCGACCAGAACAAATCTCAGCCCTGATCTGAATTTCATGTAGGTTGACTCACACATCAAATATCAGGTAATTATATGAAATCGTTTCCGAAATAAAATTCGGAATGTGTTTTTTAAGAGAAAATAAATTGTAAAGTCAAAGGCCCGTAACTTCGTCAAAAATCAATGGACCGGAACGAAACTCGAGCATGATCTGTAAGTCATGTAGGTTTATATCATATCGCAAATATCATAACTACAAGGAACATTTTCACATCTGAAACAAGTGTTTTCAATTTACCAAAACGTGAAAAGTTCAATTTAATGTATTCACTACATACATAAATAAATGCATATATGTTGACATTGTTTAAATACATAACTTCTTTCACAAAAAAAAAACAGTTTTGTTTTTATTTAATAACTATGATACGGACAGCGTTGGCCATGAAAGTGGGTCATCAATAGGGGGATATATCTGATGTAATGGAACCAGGAAATTCAGCCACCAATATTGACCAAACACGGCCCCCAGTTTTCCTGACATACTGCGGGTGTCGCGGAAATAAAGCCTTGAGCGGATTTCAAAAGTAGTCAAGCTCGACACGATGGACCTGTAAACGCTTTTCAGAGTGATGAAGCTTGCAATCAGGTACATCAGCAGAATCCAACCCAGAAGTATAAGCAGCATGTCTGTTCGACTGACATATCCTAAACAATAACGCACCAATGTGATGGGGTACAAAATATCGAGGTAGTTTGGCACTTTTGGTATCACTTCGTAGTGTGCGTACGGAAGGGCATGTGCTAGAGAAAACAATGTTGCAAGTACAGCATAGAAAATGAATACAGTGAAGTATCTGAAATTTCTAAATCCGATACAACGTGCAGCCACGTAGCAGTGATGGTCCCTTTTTAATATGCATCGGTTACAGATCTGGCAATGGTGTGCCCGCGGTGGAGACATCAAATTACACCTTAAGCAATAGTTCCATGTAAAATATCTTCGCCTTAAAACAGCATCTGTCGCCGGGTGAGGACCAGCTTCTTCCCGATATGAGTTATTTATTGACACATAGCTGTTTTTATTTTCCACAGCCGACATTTCGTGTAAAGGTTTTGGTGCAACTCTGTAACTTGAATCAACAAGCACTATGCCTAACCAGTTAATCATTAGCTCCAACGCTAAGAAACAGCCTACACACTGAAAACATCGGCATATCCAGGCTGCATGTGACTGGTACACATAAGGTATGGCTTCACTGACACCCCACCAAAATATCCCGGTCAGCCCTAAAATGTAAAATGTGGGTCCAGTCTTGTTCAGTACAGTTGGACTTGTTGCACACTTTCCAACAACGCGGAATGCTGTCTTCAGTAGACGCTTTAGAGAAGCCATCGGTTGATCATTTCTGAAAGGAAAAAACTTCTAATTCAGATAAGATGATAGACATGATAAAAAGATCAGATAAATTAATATGTTTTATCTATAGTATACTTGTCGTTTCTTTGCAAAGAATTATGACATGAGTTTCATTGTTTTTTAATTCAAATATGAATGTTTCAGCTACAATTGCTTATGATATGTTTAACAATAGTCTTATAGTGACACACAATGTAAAGACACAATTTTGTATAAAAAAATCACATTGTATGCATACATATACATGTATAAAGACCTCCGTATGTGCTTGTTTTTAATACATGTAATTTAAAACAATGCAAGCAAAGTCATTCATGAACTTGTTCTGACATGTATAATATACGTGCTATCAAGAGTTCCAATATCACAAACATACGGCCGTCATAAAACTTTTTTTCACGTGGAAACTATATAAAGTCTTATTTCATTTGTCTTATTTTACATTTAACCTTGAATTTTGACATTAACATTTGACCTAAGGACCTGCTTTTAGTGCGCATCACTCTGCCTAATCATGCGGATAACTTCTGGTAAGTTATTTGAAAATACCAACATTTGACCTGTGGACCTGCTTCTTGGGTGCCACACTCCGTCTCATCATCGGGATCGCTTTTTCCAAGTTATTCGAAAATCCACTCATACTGAGCAACATGAGGCATTTCACTAAGTGTCAAGCACTTATCTCATAAATGTTACCTTTAACCTTCAATTTGTATATTGACCTTTGACCTACGGACCTGGTTATTGCGCGCAACACCTTATCGTGCAGATGGTTTTAGTGATCAATTTGGAAATACCTAAATTTGACCTTTGACCCCTTAGACTTATAGACGTGGTTCTTGTCTGACGTCACTTCATGTTGATCACTTTTGGCAAGTAATTTGAACACCATCGTTGCTGGACGAAGTTATGCCCCGCACAAAGTGTTTAGAACTTATTTCCTTAATGTGATTGTTAAATTGAATTGTGTCCTTGACCTTGAACCCAGAGACCAGACTATTTAACGTTGCGATCCACGACATCATGCTGATCACTTGTGCCACGTTATTTGAAAATACATCCATGCAAACAAAGTTATTCTCCGGACAAACTGTTTTGGACTGATTTTCTAAATTTTATTTTCAGGGGCGTAGCTAGCATTTTTTTAGCTGAAGGCCCGGATATGGTACGTAAGAATGGGGGGGGGGTAAATTGTTTAAATCCTATAACGCCTGTGGTGAGATTTAAAGCATATCTAGACAAATAATAATATAAGAAAAAATAAGACTTTGGCCTGTTTTTCTTTGATATTTAACTGTTTTATCTCAATGTCAGAGAACTTAATTTTACTGTATTATCTTTATATCAGAGAACTAAATTTTAAAACAATATGGAACAGAGAAACATTTAAAAGTTTAACACTCCACTTATTCACAAGTCAAACCATGGGAATTCTTTCCAATTATACTGTCTGCATGTCTATAACGGCACCGTAAAGTGTTGAGTGTAAAACTTACTTATAGTCGATATATTACACTAATTGTTCTTACAAGTATTTCAATTACATGAAATCAATATTTCTGCACTAAACCGAGGCAAATGTGTTGATGATTTCATCGATCGAAACATCCGTTTCTCGGTGAATGTGTAGGAGTCCTAAATCAGACAGCCTTTCACCAGACATGGTGCTTCTCATGTACGATTTTAATACGTCGCATAGAACTGAAGGAACGCTCACACGAGGCGGAGGTAGCTGGCATTGTGAGCAGGATTGCTACTACACGGTGTATAACCGGGTATGCTGCCTTTGGTGTAACATCCAAGGGACCGAACCGACCCGGATTCAGTCAATGAATCGGGATACGGGGGCAAGTGCTCCATTTTAAATTTCCGGGGTCATAAACATCATTCGGAATGTTTCTTAAAAATCCAACGATAACCGATTACAACTTACTGTAGGTTACATTATACTAAATAATTGAGTCATGAAGGGCTATACTCTCTAAAAAAAAAACATCATATTTTACTGGAAGGCTTGTTTTACTCTNATGCTGGACAAAGGTATGCTTCGGAAAAGGTTCTTAAAATAATTTTCTTATGTTAGTATTGGATCCTTTAGCTTAAATTATGACGTTCACCTTTGACCTACGGGTTTAGGTCTTCTTTGCGACATTCTGGCCAAAATGGTTATAAATTCCGTCAAATAATTTTTAAATCAATCCATGCTTGACATACAGTCATAATGTTTCGGACAAAATGATACGAACTGATTTCTTAAATTTGACATTTGAGCTTGAAATGTGACCTTGTCAGACCCACGGACCTAGTTTTACGCGTGACACTCCGTATACCTTATGTAAACAACAAGACTGTTCACTGGCAACCTGCCTATCACCGAAATCTCATGTATCTTATGTTACCAACAAGACTGTCCACTGGCAACACACAACATGCATGGAAACGACACCTCATGTACATAATGTTAAAAACATGACTGCCCACTGGTTGCATACAAACTGCCTGACAACGACACCTCATGTACATAATGTTAACAACATGACTGTATACTGACAACATACAAACTGCCTAACAACGACACCTCATGTACCTTATGTTAACAACAAGACTGCCCACTGGCAACATACAACATGTCTGACAACGACACCTCATGTACCTTATGTTAACAACATGACTGTCCACTGGCAACATACAACCTGCCTGACAACGACACATCATGTACCTTATGTTAACAACATGACTGCCCACTGGTAGCATACAAACTGTCTAACAACGACACATCATGTACATTATGTTAACAACATGACTGTCCACTGGTAGCATACAACCTGCCTAACAACGACACCTTATGAACCTTATGTTAACAACATGACTGTCCACTGGCAGCATACAACCTGTCTGACAACGACATCACATATACCTTATGTTAACAACATAACTGCCAACTGGTAGCATACAACATGTCTGACAACGACACATTAGTACCTTATGTTAACAACATGACTGTCCACTGGTAGCATACAACCTGCATGACAATGACACCTCGTGTACCTTATGTTAACAACATGACTGTCCACTGGTAGCATACAACATGTCTGACAACGACACATTAGTACCTTATGTTAACAACATGACTGCCAACTGGCAACATACAACCTGCCTGACACCGACACCATATGAACCTTATGTTAACAACATGACTTTCCACTGGAAGAATACAAACTGCTTGACAACGACACCTCATGTACCTTATGTTAACAACATGACTGTCCACTGGTAGCATACAACCTGCCTGACAACGACACCTCATGTACCTTATGTGAACAACATGACTGCCCACTGGTAGCATACAACCTGCCTGACAACGACACCATATGAACCTTATGTTAACAACATGACTTTCCACTGGTAGCATACAACCTGCCTGACAACGACACCTTATGTACCTTATATTAACAACATGACTGCCCACTGGTAGCATACAACCTGCCGGACAACGAAACCTCATGTACCTTATGTGAACAACATGACTGCCCACTGAAAACATACAACCTGGCTGACAACGACACCACATGTACATGTGTTTACAACATGAATATTCACTGGCAACATACAACCTGCATGACAACGACACCGCATGTACATGTGTTTACAACATGACTGTCCACTGGCAACATACAACCTGCCTGACAACGACACCTCATGTATATGTGTTTACAACATGACTGTTCACTGGCAACATAAAACCTGCCTCACAACGACACCTCATGTACCTTATGTTAACAACATGACTGTCCACTGGTAGCATACAACCTGCCTGACAACGACACCTCATGTACCTTATGTTAACAACATGACTGCCCACTGGCAACATACAACCTGTCTGACAACGACACCTCATGTACCTTATATTAACAACATGACTGACAACGACACCATATGTACCTTATGTTAACAACATGACTGTCCACTGGTAGCATACAACCTGTCTGACAACGAAACCTCATGTACCTTATGTTAACAACAAAACTGCCCACTGACAACATACAACCTGCCTGACACCGACACCTTATGTACCTTATATTAACAACATGACTGCCCACTGACAACATACAACCTGCCTGACACCGACACCTTATGTACCTTATGTTAACAACATGACTGTCCACTGGTAGCATACAACCTGCCTGACACCGACACATTATGTACCTTATATTAACAACAAAACTGCCCACTGACAACATACAACCTGCCTGACACCGACACCTCATGTACCTTATGTTAACAACATGACTGCCCACTGACAACATACAACCTGCCTGATACCGAAACCTCATGTACCTTATGTTAACAACACGACTGCCCACTGGTAGCATACAACCTGTCTGACAACGACACCTCATGTACCTTATGTTAACAACAAGACTGCCCACTGGTAGCATACAACCTGTCTGACAACGACACCTCATGTACCTTATGTTAACAACACGACTGTTCACTGGATACAACCTGCCTGACAATGACACCTCATGTACCTTATGTTAACAACAAGATTGCCCCCTGGTAGCATACAACCTGCCTGACAACGACACCCCATGTACCTTATGTTAACAACATGGCTGTCCACAGGTAGCATACGACCTGCCTGACGACGACCACGTATGTTCCTTATGTAACAACATTACTGTCTACTGGCAACATACAACATGCTTGACAACGACACCTCATGTACATGTGTTTACAACAAGACTACCCACTTGCAACATGGCTGACAACGACACTTCATGTACATGTGTTTACAACAAGACTGCCCACTTGCATTATACAACATGCCTGACAACGAAAACTCATGTACACATGTTTACAACATGACTGTCTTCTGGCAACATGCAACCTGTCGGACGAGGACACGGTATGTACATTATGTTAACAACATGACTGTCTACTTGCAAGTTCAACATACCTGGCTAGCAACGACACCTCTTCATATCTATTGTCATGCATCTTAAACAAAACCGGGGTGTTGCAGAACTCTCTCTCACACACAAGTGACGGTAATAGATTGTTCCAAATATTTTATTTTTTTGTAACCGGTAGGTTTACGTCAATTCAGGCGAACCGTGGAAAGTAGATTTTAATGAGCGCTACGTGCTGATCGCACATAAAATTAAAGATTCGTGTTTTATAAGTCATGAACAATATATTTTATTAAAAAAGTATTAGTGTTTCTAGTATCATTTCAAATCTTGGCAATTCATTAAAAATAAATTATTAAAAAAAAATACTTAACATATCAGGTGACTGCTTATATTTAAAAGATTTGTATGTAGAGTATTCGTCTCCGTTTAACAGACACGTTTGATGACTTCATACATGTACAGATTAGAGGATTAGTAGCATAGAGTAGTCTAATAAATGAGATGTTTATCGCGACAAATTCGTCTCATAAATGAGTCGTTTAACTCAAAGTGAGATATATTTGTCTAATAAGTTAGACGTTTAAAACTAAGTTCGACATATTCGCCCGCGACAATTACCAATGCAAACGTCGCGTAATAATCGCAAAGGAACGAACTTGTTTGGCTATTGTATACATAGTGATGACGCCAATGAAACCGTAATTCAATATTATAAGACCTTTAAAAACTGCTCAAACATGGATTCCAAAAACTTGTCGGAACCTTAATCATACATGTATACGGCACACCTTATAATACAAGAATATCAGTTATCAGATTACTTACATGTTGATGTGCTTATTCAAGCTTCCTTATTAAACCATACCGTGAAATGGCCAAACTGATCCAAAGGGAGATCAATGCATTAACTTGTAATTCTATTAGCTGTATGCAGTTTCTTAATCATTTAAACTTTATTTCTGATAAGTCGATGATAAATGGACATACATGAACTACATTACCAAATTCTAGAATCGATATAAAATTGTGTTTAATGACACTTTTCAAGAGTGTTTTGCTATTAAAGCCACACAACTTATTTGGCANACCTGCCTAACAACGACACCTCATGTACATTATGTTAACAACATGACTGTATACTGACAACATACAACCTACCTGACAACAACACCTCATGTACCTTATGTTAACAAAATGACTGCCCACTGGTATCATACAACCTGCCAAACAACGACACCTCATGTACATTATGTTAACAACATCACTGTCCACTGGCAACATACAACCTGTCTGACAATGACACCGTGTACCTTATGTTAACAACATGACTGTCCACTGGTAGCATACACACTGCCTGACAACGACACCTCGTGTACCTCATGTTAACAACAGAACTGTCTACTGGCAACATACAACATGAATGACAACGAAACCTCATGTACCTTATGTTAACAACATGACTGTCCACTAATAGCATACAAACTGCCTAACAACGACACCTTATGTACATTATGTTAACAACATGACTGTCCACTGGTAGCAAACAACCTGCCTGACAACGACACCTCATGTACATTACGTTAACAACATGACTGTACACTGGCAACATACAACCTGTCTGACAATGACACCTCATGTACCTTATGTTAACAACATGACTGTCCACTGATAGCATACAAACTGCCTAACAACGACACATCATGTACCTTATGTTAACAACATGACTGCCCACTGGTAGCATACAACCTGCCTGACAACGACAACTCATGTACATTATGTTAACAACATGACTGCCCACTGGCAACATAAAAACTGCCAGACAACGACACCTCATGTACATTATGTTAACAACATGACTGTCCACTGGTAGCATACAAACTGCCTGACAACGACACCTCATGTACCTTATGTTAACAACATGACTGTCCACTGGTAGCATACAAACTGCCTGACAATCACACCTCATGTACCTTATGTTAACAACATGACTGTATACGGGTAGCATACAAACTGCCTGACAAAGACACCTCATGTACATTATGTTAACAACATGACTGCCCACTGGTAGCATACAACATGCCTGACAACGACACCTAATGTACCTTATGTTAACAACATGACTGTCTACTGGCAACATACAACATGGCTGACAACGACACCTCGTGTACCTTATGTTAACAACATGACTGTCCACTGGTAGCATACAACATGTCTGACAACGACACCTCATGTTCCTTATGTTAACAACAAGACTGCCCACTGGTAGCATACAAACTGTCTGACAACGACACCTCATGTACCTTATGTTAACAAAATGACTGTCCACTGGTAGCATTCCAACTGCCTGACAACGACACCTCATGTACCTTATGTTAACAACATGACTGTCTACTGGCAACATACAACCTGCCTGACAACGACACCTCGTGTACCTTCTGTTAACAACATGACTGTCCACTGGTAGCATACAAACTTCCTGACAACGACACCTCATGTAGCTTATGTTAACAACATGACTGCCCACTGGCAACATACAACCTGCCTGACAACGACACCTCATGTACCTTAGGTTAACAACATGACTGCCCACTGACAACGTACAACCTGCCTGACACCGACACCTCGTGTACCTTATGTTAACAACATGACTGTCTACTGGCAACATACAACCTGCCTGACAACGACACCTCGTGTACCTTCTGTTAACAACATGACTGTCTACTGGCAACATACAACCTGCCTGACAACGACACCTCGTGTACCTTCTGTTAATAACATGACTGTCTACTGGCAACATACAACATGCCTGACAACGACACCTCGTGTACCTTCTGTTTACAACATGACTGCCCACTGGCAACATACAACCTGCCTCACAACGACACCTCATGTACCTTATGTTAACAACAAGACTGCCCACTGGCAACATACAATCTGCCTGACAACAACACCTCATGTACCTTATGTTTACAACATGACTGCCCACTGGCAACATACAACCTGCCTGACAACGACACCTCATGTACATTATGTTAACCAAATGACTGTCCANTCAGTAACATATACATGCTTTACCAAAACAGTTTATAATGATAAACAAAACGTTAATTTTCTTCAAATTTAATAGCAAGTACTGCGATTTGTTTATGACGTAACAACAAAACAATCACGTAATCGCAAATAAATAGGATGCTACTATGTAGATTTAAGCGGTAACGTAGGTATTTGTAACGTAAGTATGACACGACAAAAAAAAAACAAGGCCGATAATCACTGACCCAAAATCTTTTTAGAGATCAATTAATGAAGAGCCAATAAAACTTAAAAGTTAATCCTACTGCTCTTCCTAAAAAATCGTATTGAGCAAATGAAAATGGCGCTGTGGAACGTAGATATTACATTGGGTAGTTTTAATTGAACATGGAAGAATCATTATGCTTCTGGTGATTTAATTATAATAATGCAGCGACAGCAAAGATTTGAATGTGTTCCTTATTACTCAAAATAAGCGTGACATAGCCAATTCAAAGATATGGAATTTTAAGTCTAAATAGTGTAGTGTTTAGCTTTGCAAGTAAATTCAATCGTTAACAAAAATAGTTGTGCGTTTTTCTCGCAATGGTAAGATGGGATTTAAACTATTCCAACTTTTCAGTTTGAAAACAATGACAAGGAAATTGTTGATTAGCTATGGTTTTGTTTTACAATGATAAGTTGTACGGATCAAAAGAAAATCAGATTGAAAATGCCAGAACGACTTTCTTTTAAACACGGTCTGCGAATTCACCAAGGAAAATCTGGATGTCAACGTGTGGAGCCGCAAACACAGCGCTAAGTCGCTTTGACTAATGAGACGCAGGAGTGCCTCAGTCAGGAGTCAATCCACAGTACTGCGGAGCTCTCCGTCTTCGAGACAACGCACGATGTCATCCGTAAACCAGAAGAGGCCCCCCTCATGAAGCTACTTGAGCTCGACCGCAGTTAGGAAACACGACAGGAAGCTGTTCGGTATAGACCACGCCTATACCCCGCTACTAGACACAAGAAACCAAGGATCAAGTGGCCCAAGGCATCCGACAAGAAAGCTAGACGAGGACTTGGTACCTATCCTAGAAGTACCCATGCAAGGACCAGCGGACCGGAAGCTTCTTACCCTTACCACCATATTCTACTCGGTAGCAAAGGAACGGTTTGGACTTGAGAAAGCAAAAGTAAGCAAGGAGCCTCCGAGACCCTACAGACGGCAAACCCGCATTGAGAACCTGAGACGCGAACTCCGACAGTTAAAGCGACGATACATAGAGAGTTCGTCGCTGGAACGTCTTGGTATATCCCAACATAAGGATCCAGCACACACTCAGCTAAAATCTCTGCGGAAAGCGGAAAACACAAGGAGGAAGGCACGAGAGCGGATCAAGAAGAGGTTGGCGTTCACGGCTTACCCATACAAGTTTGCTCGTAATCTTATTGACAAGGAGTGATCAGGAGTTCTCGAAACCCCAGTGTAAGAGGTAGAAAGATACTTCCACGAGACGCATTCCGACGCCAGTAGAAACGACGCGCTAGAAAGCTGTAATCGCAAAAAAAAAACAGCCGCACCTCCAGAGGTTGAACTCATTACATCAGGAGCAAACACTGGGAAAGTCAAGGACGTTATCAAGAAGGCAAGATTTGGTTCTGCTCCTGGACGCCGTCCCGTACAAAGTGTACAAGATGTGCCCTCGTCTACTAAGCAGGTTATGGAGGCTTCTGAAGGTGGTATGGATCGAGGAAGGCGAAGTACCAGCAGCTTGGAAGGAAGCAGAAGGAATTTTCACACCCAAGGAAAAGATCTGCAAGAACATCGACCAGTTCCGGACCATTTCACTGTTGAACGTGGAAGTAAAGACTGTCTTCGTTATTCACGCCAGAAGACTAACGACCTGCCTCAAGGCCAACAAGTACATCAACATCTATGTGCAAAACAACAAAATTGTCATTCCGGAGTAATATATAGTAATAACAAAAATATCGTGGTTACGTGTACAGTCTTAAATGCATGTTACTGTCGCCTGAGGAATTAAAAATGGCTTGCTAATGCGCACTGAAATCCCAATTTAGGACCCAGACAATTTTAGTTATATTTTCAGCTGTCTTTCTTTAAAGCAATGATAGTCTGAAAGAAATCGTATATAAGCCGCCACGCACGATGTTCAAGAACGTGTGCGGTATTTGGTTTGATTTGTATTAATTATTGCGAAACAAAAACGTCTTCAAAATGTCCCGTTACCGAATTTGGTCGACGTCCTACTTCCTTGTTCTTTTTAGTATTTAATCTCCAATAAATTGATATTGTTTTAATATAAACTAATGCCATGTGATTTCTTTGAATTCGAATACAGATAAAATAAAATATAATAAATTTTCTTCCACCGTTATGTATATTGCCCATTTAGTGCATCTTTGTTTCGCATGCGCACATCCGCTTTATTTGCATACGATAACGGGTAGAGAAACCAGGAAACTTAATTAGTGCAAAGTTTCACTTTCGATTTTGCGCATCATAACACATTTATGAAATACACCTCAAAATGTATGGAATTTTCGTCTGGAAATACTTGACAACAAGTATGTCGTAACAGATAAATGGAAAGCAAAATTAAACTTCTCTATTGTTTATTTATTGTGAAATAAACTGTGTGTGTTTAACGCTTCGTACCACTCAATTATCGTTTTACTGTGTAAGCATTTGTACATAAGTCATTAACCATCATGGTTTATCAAGTATTGGATTGATCAACAATTACCACTTCTATCTCACTGTTAGTACACGAATTAGAGATCAATATACATGAGTTTCTATTTTGGCAGAATATTCTTACAATTCTAGTGATTTTAGAATATACAGAATATATCAATAGTTGATTACAATGAGTATTTTAATATTTTCCCTTTGAACAATTACTTTACATTATGCAAGTTAGGATTAACAGTTATATATCACCAATTGAACCTGATCGTTCTTATAATACTGAAAGAAACCCCCGTTTTTTGTTTGTCCCTTTTGTAACAATTAATTAACATTTTGTTATGGGGATCAATTTTCTTTACAAAAGTAAGTCCTTATTTTAAAGATTCTTTTGGGAATACCTTTATCATAAAATGTCATGAAAAGCATAGACATAACTTGAATGTCAAGTTTATGTAGAATAATAAATTATCTGTTTAAAAAAGGTCGAATCATGTTCACACAATGTTTATACTTTTTTATAATTTGTCTCTTTCAAATGCACATAATGAACTGTTTACAAAACTATTTTATCTATTTCATCAAAAACAGACCAATTATATCAAGGCACACCAGCCATCATGATTGTTGTTTTTTCTCCAAATTTTCTTATCAATCCGTTAAATTCTCATTTAATAAGAAGAAAAAAGGTTGTACGTAATTCAAATCCGCTGAGAACAGTACTACTTAGTGTAGCATTTACAGTATAGTAGAGAGTAACCTCTGATGAATATTAATTTTAGTTGCGCCATCTATTTCCGTCCGCATTAGTAACAAAATATGGCTGTTGTGGGAAATACACTTTCACAACTTGCTTAGTCTGTATCATTTTTCTATCGCATTAAAGGGATGAATAGCGAGAGATATAAACACAGCAGCACTTGGAATAATTTAGGTATATATTAACGAATCAAGGTTGCAAATTAGCGAAGTTTATTAACTTCCTCAAAAGGGATGTCACTCTGCGAGTTCCTTTTCGAGGAAATTTGTTCATTTTCAGTATTTCGTTGTTAGAAGCAACTGTCTAGCGATCCTCAAATTTAGGCTGATTACATCATTTTCTTCCCGTGCTCAATATATTTGACAAAAGTTTTGCAAGTCTATGCCAGCAATGTGTGTATTGCACAACTTCTAAGTTCTATCTAGTCCAACTTGTTGACGCTGTCAAATATTAAGCTACTTTTTATATGGATAATATTTGGAGCGTACAATGGGCGAATGACCTAAATTGTGGTGGACAGTTTTCCTTCTTTGTCTATATTGTTGCGCAAGGATTTTGTGCGCAACATTCAAGCCCCGATATCAGACAGTTAATATCAACGGATTGCAATAATATTTACATACCTGTGTAGATAATTCATTTCTCGATAATGTTCCGCATACATGCCAGACGTCCCGATCTTGGCGGGACAGTCCCGCTTTTGGGCCCTTTGTCCCGGCGTCCCGATATGAGACGATTTGTCCCGACATTCGTAAAAAACGATGTAAGGTCTATAGGTTCCCAATAAAATTCGCTATTCAAGCTCTGTTTGGCTAAAACTTACCACCGCTAATCCCTTTATTACCCCCAATTAACAACCCACTGCTACTACTCGATTGCTCCAGTGTTGTTTTTGACACCTTATCAGCGATTTATCGGGAAATTATTGATTTTATCAGACATTCACACCATGGTGTTTTTACGATAGGGGTCGATAATTGCTATCGAAAGATGTATCGTACAAAATTAAACGCTATCTGCATTTGTATTTCATGGCCCAATCAAGTCCAAGGATACAATTATCCTGTGTATTATACCACATTAGGTTATAAAACCTGTCAAAACCCCGTTTTTTTCATCAAATAATTTGAACGCTGACCGATACACATTGATGTTTCATGTATTATAAAATTAACTTTCGTTTTCAACTGATTTTCAGAAGAAAGTTTGTGCATATTGCATCGATCTAAATTTAAGATTAATTGACGATTGGTTGAATAAGAACAGTGCTCGATGCGCTCACATCGCGTTACACGATTTACATATGCTCAAGAGGATATCCCTGTACCGATTGGATGTCAAATCGAGGCATACGGGGATACCCCTCATTTCAGTTTATTTAGTGTGTTTACTTCCGGAAAATGGAGAACGCATGTGTTCCCGAATTTCTGAAACACATTTATCGTCAATATTGGGCAAAAAAATAGAGTTTTTGTAAGTTATATACAGACTTCTGACTAAAGTAAAGGTGTAATGATTGATCGTTTTAGGTCCCGCTTTTTGGTCAAATGTCCCTACA
>VMBQ01006900.1:0-19019 GCA_007657795.1 Dreissena rostriformis
AATCAGAATAATGGTCCATCTCCCTATTGAGTGGTCACCTGTGTAGATCTAATACATTTATAACAATCAGAATACCGGTAATGGTCTATCTCTCTATTGAGTGGTCACCTGTGTAGATCTAATACATTTATAACAATCAGAATACCGGTAATGGTCTATCTCCCTATTGAGTGGTCACCTGTGTAGATCTAATACATTTATAACAATCAGAATAATGGTCCATCTCCCTATTGAGTGGTCACCTGTGTAGATCTAATACATTTATAACAATCAGAATAATGGTCTATCTCTCTATTGAGTGGTCACCTGCCTAAAGCACCCACTTTTGCAACTTCCCATGATTGACTGCTTAACACAGGTTAGACTGTATATGTCACTATGATTCAGCAGTAATAGGGTCATGTCTGAATAAAGACCATTCACCAATATAAAAGGTTCTGTAAATACTGTATGAAAACCCAGTGAGACAGCACTCACCAACATATAGATTGACATATTCAATTCAATTCAATGTTTTATTTTTTTATATGTACATATGTACAGCGCAAAACCAATATGTCTTACCCAGTTAAAGTTTAATCTCTCGTAGACATTTATTCATGTTTGTTCACAACAACAATGTAGACTAATTAAGTGTCAGATATTTGGTCCTAAAACCTTTCAAAACTTGCCAGACCTAAAATGAACTTTGCCAAACCAATACAATTAAATGTGTACATACATACAGGTTAACTGACTTATTCTTCACCAACCTTAACTGTTAACATTATTAACATCCATTAACATAAAAAAAAAAAAACTTTATTTAATTTCCATCTGACAAAATGGATAATAAAAAACGAAATCCGATTTTTTTTAACACATGCGGTATCAATAACGTTGTCTAATAATAAGTTATGATTCTATTAATTTGCTTAAATTAAAAAATAACTAGCATGTTTTTCGCAACCCATGTGTTTTTAATTGGGTGTGTCACTAATGACATGTGCTGATGATGACAGACTTTACAACTTTGGGATTTATTTAGAACATAAAAAACATGAAAAAGTTTTAGGACGTGAAAACAATACAAGAACGCATAGCTGTATTCATTTGCTCCAGCATAAGTATGATTTATTCAGTGGCATATATGATTAAGTCTTCAAAAAGTTGTCAGACGGTTTTGCTGATTCTCTGTTACTAAAGATCGGACACACTCGAAATAGATCAGTTTTCGAGAACACTTACAAGTTCTTCGAACAAATTATATACAAAAAGTCATGTCATAAGACTAGCTTTTTATTCGACATGTGATATTCTGTCCAAACAAAATAGAATAAGGAAATTGAGTGCAAAAGACAATTAAAAAGACATTGAATGAACTTAATAATTCTTAACCATGTATCACAGTCTTAAACAAAAAATATTGAAAAAAGCACCTTTAAACAACAACTGAATTTGAAAATGATCAACTGAAAATAAAAGGACTGGTAAATTTTGGACATTTAATAAATTATCAGAGTGCTTATAGTCCTAAAGTGTAATTCATTAATTTTATAGAAACATTATAGGCATACACGTTTTTAGGAACACACATACATGTAGTTGGAATTGCTTTAATCATTTTCAATAAATTAATTGCCTCTTATATTTCATATAAAAATTTTAGCACTAATTTTATTCAAATTCACAGTCAAACTATTCATAACACTATGTCCAGAATGTACATATTGCATGAGCTTATGATTTGATATTTTTTATTGTGGTTAATGAAGATGTTATATAAAAAAAAAAACACAATTAATGGGTAACTATATGAATACTGCATTCCAGTAAAACATGTCATGATTTTCTAAAAAAAAAATGTGATAATGCCATTTAAATTGAATTTTATTAATAATTCACCTTATTAATAAGATACCAATAGTCCTTCAACTATATCCTTAATCAATACCATTAACATTTCATCTTAACGTTCGAATGATGAAGACATGTTCAATGTTGTTTGTACCATAATCATATCTTCACTATGCATTTCAGAATTAATGAATAAACTACAACAACAAAATCATTTACAAAAACAAACATATTTGGTACCGAGTATGATTCATGTATGTATTCTAATGAAACCAAATGTCAAAAATGATGCAACTACGACATACAAATGCTCCGTTAACATAATTAGAAACAACACAAATCAACTACGAATGTCACCCAGCACTTCTTTAATGTCGTCAAGCAGTTCTTCCCTCGTCATCTGAAAGTCACTCTCGATCCAACGCCGCCGCAACTCCCCGAGTGTCTTAGAAAACACAGGGCCCTTCTTAACATTCATCTCCAGCAAGTCCTTCCCCGAGATCGGAAATCGTGGCATGACCCACGCCTCGATGGCTTTACGCGTCTCGTCCATACCTTTGTACTTGAGAAGCTCCACCACCCGCTCGTGCGGCTTGTTTTCCTTGCCCGCTAGGCTCGCTATCAGGTGCTGGTAGTACTGCAACACGTTGTCGCCCGGCGACTGGTCGCGGTACATCACGACGAACAGGCAGGTCTTCAGCTCGTCTGTGGACACCTTGAGGCGTTTGTTCATCTCGTAGATCTGGCGGAGAAATGCATTCGGATGAGATATGGCTGTTTAAACTCTACTTTTTATGGGGAGACAAGTTCATCTTGAATCAATTAATTATTTTATTACTAAGATTAAATTATTTTGGAAAAAGAGAATATTGTTCATTACAAGATCAGCACTATAAGCATGAATAATGCATTTGCACATGCTATTCTTGTACACATTCTGTACATTATACGTATGAAGGCTTTCTTCTGGGCCGATATAGCAAAGCCCAAGAAATGCCATTAAATAGTATAAGCATGGTGAAACAATTCTGACTTGGTATAGGTATAAGATGTCTAAATATAAAGTTTACACAAATTATTCGAAATTTTTTCTCACCATGGTTAATATTTCTTTCAAGTTATTTTAAATCCTTCAATAATGAAAACAATATTGCTCAAGCTAGGATATGTGCCTTAAAATCGAATACTGGTAATTGACCTTTGCCCTTAAAGTGTGACCTTGACATAGGAATCTGGTTCTTATGGTTTCTTATGCATGACACCGTATCATCACGCTTAGTATTTCTGCCAAGTTATTTGCAAAATGCAAATTCTTCGTTTGTTTTTCTTTTTTACACCGGGATTTTTTCCCATGTGGCCATCGCCCCCAGAAATATGTGTTAGTTGGTTACGGGGGATAGTGCAAGATACAGGAGACACCCCGTTCCAGAGGTGACCCTGGGTCTTTTTAGTGCCCGGTGTATAGCACCTAGTACACTGCACCTCGATTTAACGTCTCATGCGAAAGACGAGTTAGTAGGTTAGGTGCAGCGGGGGATCGAACCAGCGATCTCTGGATTGTGAAGGCAGTGTTTTACCACTAGACCACGGATCCTCTACAAATTCTTCAATGCTGTACAAACTTTTTAAAAAGACAATAATCTGACATGCGTACTTACACACACACATACTTTGGTACCAACCAACAGGGTTGACCTCATTATGTCACCAACCCCATGATTGATGTTGACATGAAAAGCGCTCCGGCAACACAACACATACATACCTGGTCAACATCAGAGAAGAGTGCAGCCATTCTGGTCATAGGGGTGGGGTCACAACCCTGCGTCCTCTCACACACGGCCTCAAACTCCTCTAGGGACAGGCTGTCTGGGAACCCTGAAGGAAAATCAGGGGGCAAAATTTTAGAAAGTTGTACACAATTCTTAAAGTGTGGCTTCACCATATGTGTTGGGCAAGTTGCCCAGGCCCCATGTTTGACAGTTTGAGCTCAATATTAGTCTTAATTTACAAATAACAAGGTCTGTCACCATAGGATGACATATGCCCCCTTTTTCCACATTTTTCAAAACCTAAACGCAAACTGTGACAAAATTTCAGACGGACGGACAGACGGATGGACAGTGCGATCACTATATGCCCACCTTTGGGGGCATAAAAACTTGATTGTCAAGTTATCCTATTGGTCAATATTTTAATTTGAGATAAGTTTGAGCAATTCATTCCTGGCCATAAATAAAGGACCGCATGGTAATGGTTGCCAGAAATAATTGACAGCATGGTATAATAACATTTCTCTCCTGCTAGTGCAGCTGAAGTTTCACTTTGTTAATATTTGAGATTGAGAACTTTCAAAGTCTCATGAGGCAAAATAACAAAATAGAAAAGTCTTATTTTTTTATTAACAACACTAGAACATTTTTCTAGGATACGATTTTAGTTACGATGTCCTTACCTGTACAACACAAGATTATTTCTCTATGATACAAATTGTGTTACAATGTCCTTACCTATGAAAAACACAAAGATGATACAAGTTGTGATACAATGCCCTAACCTATGTAAAACACAAAGATGATACAAGTTGTGTTACAATGTCCTTACCTATGTAAAAAAAAGATGATAAAATTGTGTTACAATGTCCTTACCTATGTAAAACACAAAGATAATTTCCCTACGATACAAATTGTTGAACTATGCCGTACCTATATACTTGGAGACTCCAGTCTGGCACATTGTCTTTACAATGCTAGCCGCATGGTTGCCAATGAGGATCTTGTGCAGCTCCAACCAGATACGCTCTCCAGAAATACCTGCACACAGGGACACCATGGTCAAGGGCGTTAAGAAATCATCTTCTATACCTCATGTAAGCCTCACTCTGAGAAAACGGGTTTAATGCATGTGTGTTAACCCTTTGCATGCTGGGAAATTTGTCGTCTGCTAAAATGTCGTCTGCTGAATTTCTAAAATTAGCATTTCTTTGATTTTTTTCCAAAGAATACTATCAGAATAGCAAACAGTTTGGATCCTGATGAGACGCCACGTTATGTGGCGTCTCATCTGGATCCAAACTGTTTGCAATGGCCTTCAAAATTCGGTTCCAGCGCTTAAAGGGTTAAGTGTCGCCCCAGAATAGCCTGTGCAGTCCGCACATGCTAATCAGGGACGATTTTTTTTTTGTTTAAAAGAAATCTCTTCTTAGCGAAAATCCAGTTTTGACGGAAAGTGTAGTCCCTGATAAGATTGTGCGGACTCCACAGGCAATTATTTTTATAATTTGCCAATAAACAATGGACTGGCAGTAATCAAAATTAGCATGAGTCTGCAAGCCCTGCACTGGTAAATATTGAATAAGACTTGCTCAGATACTCGTTTTCCTATAGGCAGACTTGCAACATTTTCTGGTATCAAGTAACCTTATAAGTATTCAGGCTTGCTTGGTCGAACTGCTAATTTCTATGACTGAATTGGTGTTCAGATGTTTAGGAATTAAACCAATAGGATTTGAGCTATAGTTGTGTGATACACACACATACAAAATAAGTGCTGTCGCTATCATGTAACCTATGCCTCTCAAGTGCTAAACCCTTTGAGTGCTGGAACCGGATTTTGAAGGTTTTTGCAAAAAGTTTGGATCTAGATGAGACGCCACAGAACGTGGCGTCTCATCAGGATCCAAACTGTTTGCTATTCTGATAGTATTCTTTGAAAAAAAAATAAAGAAAATGCTAATTTTAAAAATTCAGCAGACAACATTTTAGAAGACGACAAATTTCCCAGCATGCAAAGGGTTANTTTAACCCTTTCAGTGCTGGAACCGAATTTTGAAGGCCTTTGCAAACAGTTTGGATCCAGATGAGACGCCACAGAACGTGGCGTCTCATCAGGATCCAAACTGTTTGCTATTCTGATAGTATTCTTTGTAAAAAATCTAAGAAAGTGCTTATTTTAGAAATTCAGCAGACAACATTTAAGCAGACGACAAATTTCCCAGCATGCAAAGGGTTAGCTATAGTTGTGTGATACACACACATAAAAAATAAGAGCTGTCGCTATCATGTAACATATGCCTCTCAAGTGCTTAACATTTGCCATACAAAAATTGTAGAAATTACAAGTCAATGTTAACGTAATTACTTTGAAATGGCTGCTTTGGAAAAAAACTGTATTTCTTATTTAATCATAAAATCTGATATTATTTATCATCTCAAAACTATTTTCTAAAATTGTTTTTTGAACTTATGTCTGGTGTCAATACTTTTTATTTTCTAGCAATGTTATTCATTTAACATCACTTCTTATGACACCAGGAAGGTGAAGCAAGTGCCAAACGTGATGCTGCTGAAACATGTTACATAAGAGATGTATATATCAGAGAACTTTGACACAACTTCAAACATTGCCAGAAACCAAGTCTGTTTGATGTGTTGTATAAATCTGGTCCAGCAAACGAAGGCAAATCAATGCAAAAATGAGAAATTTAAGAGATTTAAAGCAAACAAAGAAAATTTGACAGATTTAATCTATTTACATAAAGGGTGAATATTCTAATAAAATAAACAACTTCAACATCATGAGTTGTGTCACAAATCTAAATGCAACAAGCAGATTCGTTGAATTGATATCGGCCACAAATTTCAAAATTTTGTGACAGATTGAATGACGGACGAACAACACCAATGCTATATCCCTCCGCCTTTGGCGGGGGATAATAAATAGAATAAACACACAGAGCTTGAAATAAAATGTATTTGTATTCATTTCCAAATCAGTATTACCCCCAAACCTAACACATGTTCTTTTTATTTAATGTCGTTGAGTATTTGACAAACCTGTTTTGTTAGCTATTAAGGAGTTTTATGTCTTTTGTATTAGTCTATATTCCAAAGAGTCTTCACAGGATACAACAGACAAAAAACACCAAAGACAAATGCCAATTACATGTGATAACAATATTCCAGTTAGCTTAAACAAATTAAGTGTGTGAACAATTTGGTTTTGACAGAAATTTACCATTTCTTGTTACATATGGGTACTTTAAAGTCAATCACATTTAAAACGAAGACTTACAATTATTACTACCCAGACAAATTAAGGAATAAGCATACATGAAAAGCTCAGCTTTTAAAACAGAATATTGCATACCTTTAAGTCCGTCTGCATTTTCTGATATTGCCTTAAGCGTGGCTTCCTCATGTTCTTCAGCTGTCGCCGCAAAGCGACCATAAAACCTGCAAATTCAATCCTACAGATTGAATGCTACTATGACAGTGTGAAAAAAAGAGCTGTCATATATCCTTTTTATGAAACTTAATTCAAGACTAGAAATATCACAGTGATATCCCAAAGTGAAACATGATCATTCAGCATAGTACAAAAGAACCAAGACAGGTGTATACCTGAAGTAGCGTAGAATACGGAGATAATCTTCCTGTATGCGATCTGCAGGATCGCCCACGAAACGCACCTTCCTGTTGTTCACATCCTCTATACCATTGAAGTAGTCATACACTGTGCCATCTACGTCTGAAGATGCAACAAGAAGAAACATGGCAACACTACAAAACCAGGTCTTCAACATTTCATTAATTTCTTTACTTAAATTAAAAAAATAGTAACTGTGACACCCCAGCTAGGTCTGCATGTAAGCTATCTACACACAAAATTTCATAACAATTCCTCTATTTTAACTAAATTATTGAGCTGAAAGTGTTTTTCTATTTTTAAAAACATTGCCCTCTACCTTGACCCAACTTGCCCCAAATGCATTCACATGCTCTGAATGTACGGTAAGCTACATACACAAAAGAGTTTCAGTGCTATGACTCCATCCAATCTTAACCCTTTGCATGCTGGGTAATTTGTCGTCTGCTAAAATGTCGTCTGCTGAATTTCTAAAATTAGCATTTTCTTCGATTTTTTTCAAAGAATACTATCAGAATAGCAAACAGTTTGGATCCTGATGAGACGCCACGTTCTGTGGCGTCTCATCTGGATCCAAACTGTTTGCAAAGGCCTTCAAAATCCGGTTCCAGCGCTCAAAGGGCTAANCTATGCGATTCTGCTTGTCTGGTTTTGTCAGAACTTCTTTGGTGAGGATCTTCAAGAGATCTGTTACTCGACTTACTGCCTACTCCTCCATTCTTTCTTGGTCTTCTGTCATTCTCTGAATCTGAAAACACATCTAGAAAATCTATATATGCCCTTCCATTTACCGTTGTAACCATCAGCCCCACACACGGTCGATCACTGTTCATCAAACTTGGTCGGAACATTAGTAAAAAATTATATCTTAGCATAGTTCAAAATGGGGTTAAAAAACAAGTCAAATTGACAAAAAAGTTTGTGAATACTCAAAATGCACCATTTATTGCCTAATCACCATAAAACTTTGTCACATCTTGGCAGAGTTCGAAACAGGGTGATTTGCGGTCAAAAACTAGGTCGCTTTGTCAAATCAATGAAAAGGCTTGTGCGCACATTACAGGCCTCATGAATTGGCCAATCTTTGTAAAACTTTTAGCAGTGTTCCAAACTGGGTCATACGTTGTCAAAAAAATTGGTTTAATAAAAATAACACATGGACACACTAGAGGCCACATTTACAAATAATAAAAAAGAAACACACTAATCCACTTTTATTGCCCAATTTTTATATACCATTAGCAGGCTTTCCAGCGTTCCTAGTTTTTTTTTAAGTCTACTTTTTCCTAGTTTTTACAAAAAGCTCCTATTTCTCCTAGTTTTTTTTTCAGTGACAAGTCTTAAAATTCTTTAATGGGCAAAATAATTTTTTGGTTTTGTTAATTTAATGTCACCTCTGGATATGTATTGGGAAACTCATCCTTGAGGTATTCGGGTTAACGGTAAAAGATATTGAAGCCGAACGTGAGAAATTGTGGACACTTATGCTTGAGAGTTGTGGGATTGAAGAATTTAAACGCTTCATCCAGATCAGTGCCTTTGAACAATGTGTGAACATATTAAAGTTGGGCTCTGAAACATCTCAGAAGCATTTTTTGCACCTTGGTTTTGCCGTCTCAATTTGCAAATTTAAAACTAATAATTGTAAAAAAATACGGTATTTTAGAACTTTTCTTTTTTCGTCATTCGTGGTTTACAGTCCCTTTAAAATTGAAAATTGCCCAATTGGAAAACACACCACTATTGAAAATGAACTATATAAGAGTTCATTCTGGGATGATGGACCCAGCCACACAGTTGGCCTTTTCCATATTTTTCTTGGGCCATAATTTTGTCCATTTTCTTCAGACAAAATAGACTAAAAGCAACAAAAACATAGTTCTTAAAGGCTCATAAAAGGTGACAAATCCAATTATAATGCATATAAACTAGTCTAATTTTTACCGGATTTCAGTTACTCTTGCATAAAAAATGATAATAACACAGCTTAGGTGCAACGTTGTCAAGAATTATGGACGATATACCCGTTTCATAATTGGAAGAAATGTTTACAACTTTGCAACTAACGTGGTGTGTAGCCTCAAAGCGGTGACGTATGCTAAAAATAGCCGAAAAGAAAATTCAATTTTAATTCTATTTTTAACAACTTTTTACCAGCAGGAAGTAACTTATTAGATCACTACAAACATTTTAACCATTAAGAAGAAACCTACCTTGTGAGTGATACCAGAAAACTTTGAAAATCAACGATATTTTTGGTGACCCGAGTCACTGGAGCGCTTGCTCTATCCCGAGTAAACAGCGATGTAAATAAACTGATTGTTTGTTAACACAATTGACTTGGAGGACACTGTATTTTGAGCTCAAAACAAGTTGTATTGCTCATATATATATATATATTGTTTTTTGGTATCCTTTATAAATAAAATATGCAAAAAATATTTTAAAAAAATGTAATAATTATAAATGTATAATAATCGTCACCTTTTATGAGCCTTTAAGACTGCCACCTACTTTTATTCATCAAGAATTCTACTGCATTGATATTTTACAGACATGTGATCACTACAAACTTCATGTCTATTCAAAGTGTTAGTTCCATAATTTGAACAGCCATTGGTTCATGTATCAACTAAAAAAAATTATACATAAAATGTGTTGTTTCATTATAAATCAACCACGAAAATTCATCCAACAAATATTATATATATGTTTTATCATGAAGTTTTTCAGATTGTTTTAAGTCTTACTTGCAGACCTACTGACTTCAGCTATGCTAACAGCCCTACTTCTCCTTTGTTTTTGTTAACCATATTTCGCAGAACATTGGCAAAAAAATGAACAGCATTCTTCCCTCGACACTCTTGTTTTTATGTTAACATTTTAGTTCTTATTCAAAATAACCCAAAACTTGCGATAGAACTTTTAGCAATTTGATGTTATCAATATAAAGCGAGTGCCACTTTTGTGTAAAATAACACAATTGTAGTTGCCGCTTTTTATTATTCAAGGCGGGAATCCCAGATGAACACTGCTCCATAATTTTAACAAGACTCTTACTTCTTATTAATTAGAATAGAAAGAGGATCTAACAGAATGATAATGCAACATTTTCCAACAAGACACACAGTCTTAAATATAAAAATTCAAAACACACTCACCATAATTGTCTCCACTAGATTCTTGACTTCTCTTCTCCATTTTCTTTTTTTTCGGTGGACTACCATCTACACATGAAACAAGAATTTTAAATTATTACAAAATACAACTGTTTTAAGGTCTGGGTTACATCTATTTTTGAAGGATGAATTCATTTGTTGTGCAAATAATGAAACAAACAAAAAATGGATACAACAAGAAAAAAGAGTTCGGAGGTCGGAGACATATGCCCCCGAAACAGGGCCTTGACACAGGATATTTTGCAACAAAACTGACAATAAGAGTTAATGTTTTGTATTATGTACAGTTTATAAGGCCCATCACTCAATCCTTTGATGACATATCAAACGGAAACCAATTTAACACTAAATGTCACAGTGACCTTGACCTTAGACCTATTGACCCTAATTTCAATTGGGGTCATCTACTGTCCAAGGCCAATGCCATGTGAAGTATCAAGCCAATTGGTCAATTCGCTGACGAATTATTGATCTTTTGTTTGTTTTTCTTTTTTATCGAGTGCACCGGGATTGTCTCCCATATGGCCATCGCCCACAGAAAGACGTGTTAGTTGGTTACGGGGGATAGTGCAAGATACAGGGGACACCCCGTTCCAGAGGTGACCCTCGGTCTTTTTAGTGCCGGGTGTATAGCACCTAGTACACTGCACCTCGGTTAAACGTCTCATGCGAAAGACGAGTTGTAGGTTAGGTGCAGCGGGGGATCGAACCAGCGATCTCTGGATTGTGAAGCCAGTGTGTTACCACTAGACCACGGATCCGCTGCATTATTGATCTGAAGCAATTTTCACACTTATTATGACAGTGACCTTGACATTTGACCTAGTGACCCCTATTCCAATAGGGGTCATCTACTGCCCAAAGCCAATGCACATGTGATGCATCAAGTCAATCGGTCGAATTGTTGACGAGTTATTGATCGGAAATGATTTTCACACTTATTGTGACATTGACCTTTGACCTCCATTTCAATAGGGGTCATCTACTGTCCAAGGCCAATGCACATGTGAAGTATGAAGCCAATCAGTCAATTTGTTCACAAGTTATTGATTGGAAACGAACTGGTCTTATTCCAGTCTGACCGACATCCAGCAAAACAATATACCCCATTCTTCTTCGAAGGAGGGCATACAAATGACAATGCAACGAAACCAGGTTTTCAAAGTTTAACATATAAATTGAATTTTATCAACATTATAAATGAGCAATCTCAAATTAGGTTTGCCTGAAAGCTACTTTCAAACAAAATTTCCTCATAATACTTCAATCCAACCTCAAGTTTTTGAGCAGAAACTGTTATTCTATTTTTTCTTGAATTTCATCCAACTGGCCCGAAATGCAATCCCAAGATAGGTCTACATCAAAGCAACCTTAACAGTGCTCCAGCCAGCTTTTCAAAATAGAGGGGAGTTAATACAGAATCTCAGTGCAATACCTACATCGACACTCAAATTATTCAGCAGGAAATGTTTTGCTATTTTTAGTAAAAGTGACCATGACTTTAATCTGACTCTAATATGAAACAAGTGCGATCCCAAACTAGGTCTGCAGGTAAGCTATATATACACACAATTTCCATTTAACACCTCCTTCCAAACAAAAAAATAAGTGAAAATTCTTTTTTTAGTTAGTGACCTTGACCCAACCAGCCCCAAATATAATCCCAAGTTGGGCTCCCATGAAATCTACCTACATACAAAATTGTAATGCAATACCTACATCCAAATTAAAGTTATTGAGTGACACTGCTTTTCTTTTTTTAGGAACACAGGCCTTTTTCTGTCTATTTGGGGAAAAAGTACCTAGCAAAATTTGGATTTTTCAAGTCGCGAAATCTTCAAAATTGGGAAGAATTTTCATCGAAAAAAGCATTATTTGGGCAGGGGGTTTTCCAGCCATTTTGGATAAAAATCATAAAAGTTATGGTTATGGTTGAGGGGATTTTTTTTTGAGAATTGGGGAAAAAATATGCATATTTGGCATGGGGAATGGGTCCGACTATCGGACCCGTGAGATAGGCAGAAAAAGGCCTGGAACAGTACCCTTGATGATTCAAGTTGACCTTGACAAGCTCCAAATACAATCTCAAACTAGGTCCCCATACAATTTCAATATATCCAAAGTGTCACCGAGATCGGTTAAAGCAAATTAGAGTTATTGACCAAAACCACCTAATGTAAGGCAGAAAACATTAATAAGGCGAACGTGGGATAATGCAAGGCCCATTAATTCAGAAAAGCTCCCTGCAATTTGGCTGGTTATCACACTTGGTGGAGATTATATGCCCACAAAATTTGACACCATGTTTCATGATGATCAGATGTAAAATATAGGAGTTTGAGAGCGGAAAAGGTATATTTGGCATTCAAAAAAATTAAAGAACCATAATTCAGAAATGCTTTATGCAATCCAAAGCATTATCGCACTTGGTTGAGATATTATACCTTTAAACATTATCACAAAGTTTCATTATTATCTTATTTTAACTGTTAAAAGTTATTTAGTGGACATCATTCTCCTGCACGCTGAACGTCGAACCACCAGCCAACCACTTGTGTTCCCATATAGAGCCCTATTTTATGGAAGTATAATTTTTTTATTTACATGGCCATTTAAGTACAAAAACAAGTAATGTACACACAATTCTGCGCAATTATCCGTAATTTTAAGACCTTAACTCGAGCTTTGTCACAAACTGGAATAACAATCCCACAATGCTTTGTCAGTCATGTTCAAAGGCAAACAACTAAAACATTTAAGGTTCAATTGGGACTAAAAACATGTCTTAATTTTACGTTTTAAGTTCCATACTGATTGACCTATTGACATATTAATATACTGAATGACAAATAAAGTGACTCAAATACAAGCTTGCATGGCAAACCGTAATAAAAGCATCATGGTCTTATTATATGCAATAAATGCTTTCTTAAATAACAAGAGATGTGTTTGTCAGAAACACAATGCCCCCTACTGCGCCACTTTCAAAAAAAAAAAAATAGAAACCTAAACCCAAGTGTGACGGAATTTCAGAAGGACAGACAGACGGACAGTGCGATCACTATATGCCACCCTACCCAGTGTACGAAATTTGCCCTAGTCCGATAGCCCGGGGCTAGTTGATCTCGTTTCGGGCTACTTAATTTCCCTAGGTACTAGCCCGATCGGGCTAGTGATTTTTCCAACGTTTGAAAATTAAAAATGCTCAAAAATATTATTTTCATGCATCGTTTGAACCATATCTAGCGTTTATTTAGCGTCGCATTGCGTTTTCACCGTATAAACCCCCAACATGCGCGCGTCAATAATTTCCAAGATGGCGGTCGTGTCAAATTCGCTATGTTCATGACGCGATAAAAAGCCTCGTTTTCCGCATAAACTAACACAAATAAAGGAATCATCTGTATCATTCATTTGGTATGTACTTATTTTATTTTAAATTAAAAAGTTTATTGTTAAAAACGTACAATTGTCTGTAATTTCTGTATTAATAAACTATATTAAGATTCGCTCCACTCGCGAAAAAAAGTTGTCAAGGAATTGAATTTTACAAAATTAATTTTATCTGTTATTGCACGGAATAAACCATTATTTCGAATTCATGTTAAGTAAACAGTAACACTCAATGTATAACACAATTATTCAATTTTTACGCAATATATAACTAGAAGAAAGTTTAATGAACTTAAAAATGTTTTTGCAGAGTTGAAAACGTACTAAAGACGTTTCGTACCTCATCAAATGAGGCGTTCTTATTTCAAAGTGCATGGTCAATATTTCGCTTTTTTAAATTAAATACATTTGAATAAGAACTAAATATGATTAAAACATTGTTTCATCATTATAAAATATATTTTAGAGTTATCATGGATTGGACAAAAGTGATTGTTTATATTTAATTTAAGAATATCCTAGGAATTCCAGACTGAAGATGACGGCGAAGATGACAAGGAGGATACACAGTACTCTGAAGCTGCCATCGACAGACTGCTTTTCATGTTTGGCAGAGAATAAATTGGGATGAACTGTTATTTGCAATCCTTATCAATTACATCCTACCTGCATTAAAAACTATCCAGAACTGTCCAAAATATAAATATCTTTTAAAAACATGTGATAAACAGTTCGGGCTAGTAAACTTTGGTTCGGGCTAGTGAAAAATTCCATCTGGTAGCCCGAACGGGCTAGTGGTTTCAAAAGTGAAATTCGTACACTGCAATTGGTTACCCGCACAGGCAACCATCTTAAGTATTTTTGTTGCCCAGCTAAAGACTTACGAGCCTAGTACCATGTTGTGTCATGTCATGTGTATGTAATACTTTCCTTAAATAAAATAATAGATAAATTAAACAACAACATTGTTGACATGACACACTTTCTGTGTATTATGTCTTATTATGATTCTGAATTGATTCGTTTCCGAGCCTAAATAAATATATATTATGTAACTAATCATGATCCAGTCGCCAATTTTTATTTAAATGTTTTAATTGCACTGAATTGTTTCAAGCTTAAACAAGATGTTTTTGTGAAACACTATGTCCCCTTTTGAGCGATTTTGACTGATATATTTGACCTTTGACCTTGAAGGATGACCTTGACCTTTCACCACTCAAAATGTGCACCTCCATGAGATACACATGGATGCCAAATATGAAGTTGCTATCTTGAATATTGCAAAAGTTATGGCCAATGTTAAAGTTTGACGTAAACAAACCAACAAACAAACCAACAAACAGACGGGGCAAAAACAATATGTACCCCAGTATAGACTGGGGGACATAAAAAGCTAGTTGCCCGGCCAGACTACCAACATTTTGAAATGGAGTTGCCCTGGCCAAAATCAGGCCTTTTTCTGTCTATTTGGGGAAAAAGTACCTAGCAAAATGGGAATTTTTCGAGTCGCGAAATCTTCCAAATTGGGAAGAATTTTCATAGACAAAAGCATTATTTAGGCAGGTGGTTTTCCAGCCATTTTGGATAAAAATCATATAAATTATGGTTATATACTTTGTAGGTTGTTTAAAAAAAATGAGATATAGAGTCTTATAATCATAAGAGTCATAAGACACTTCTTTCAAAAAAAAAACAAAAAAAAAGTTATAAATAGGGATTTTTTTTTGAGAATTGGGGAAAAAATATGCATACTTGGCATGGGGAATGGGTCCGACTATCGGACCCGTGAGATAGGAAGAAAAAGGCCTGAAAATCTACTCAATCCAGGCACAAGGACAACCACTAATTTCAATCCCTGCATCAATGTGCTTGTAGGAATACAAACTGCATACGTGCAAGAGCCCTGTTGTTGTATGAGGCCGCAGTGGGGAGCAGGGAGATACTTCTGGAGTAGTAGGTCAGAGCCTCCTTGAAGTCACTGGACCGGAACGCCTGCACAAACATTATACAAAATATATAAGCCACCTTGTTCTGATAAAACTGGGCTTAATGCATGTGTGTCAAGTGTCGTCCAAAATTTAGCCGGTGTAGTCAACTCAGGCTCATCAGGAACGACACTTTCAGCTTTTATGGATTTTTTTTTGTTTAAAGCAAGTCTCTTCTAAACAAAATTCCTGTGTAGGCGGAATGTGATCTCTATTTCCCAATCCAAAGGGCCCCAGCCCCATTCCCTAATGTAGAAAAAACTCACTGCCTTTCCTTTGTCCTTGTCTACTAGCCCTGACCTCATTGCCCTTGTCTCTCTCATACCCTTTACCTCATTGCCCTGTCTCTCTCATACCCCTAACCTCCTTGCCCTTGTCTTTCTCATACCCCTAACCTCCTTGCCTTTGTCTTTCTCATACCCCTTACCTCATTGCCCTTGTCTCTCTCATACCCCTTACCTCATTGCCCTTGTCNGACAGTTTTTTTATGCTTCTTATGGCAATGTGAAATACATCAGAATAACTTTATTTAATAAGTCTGTGTTCTTGGCCAAAAAATCGATGTGTTCACCATTCATGTACACGGTAATGCTGCACACAACTTTAAGTTTTGGCACTGATTTCAGACACATTCAAGGATTTATTCTTAAATCTTAAGTAATCAAACTGCAAGAAAAACTTTGTTTTAGGCACTAAAGATTTTTTGCAAATGTATTTCAATAACTTGAGATATTTAGCAAAAGTAAAGTTTTTACCAGTGTGTTTACATTCTTCCCTACCCGTGTGTGAACCCCTGTGAAACCTGTTGATCCTGCACCCTGGCTTATTATTAAACAAAATGAGAATCCCAGGAAAATAGCAAACACAGCCCCTACTTGAGTAGTTTCTTTTTCTGTTTGGCTGAAAGGGACTTGAGGAACTGCACTTCTGGGTCATCTTCATCTTCATTGGCCACCATGCGCTGACAGGGGGAAATGATAAATTGGAATAATGAGGCACGTTCTAGGAAAACTGGGCTTAATGCATGTGCGTTAAGTGTCATCCCAGATAAGCCTGTGCAGTCGGCACAGGATAATTAGGGATTACACTTTCTGCTTTTATTGAATTTTTAAAACAAAAGGAGGTCTCTTCTAAACAAACAACTAGTTTAAATGGAAAGTGTGGTTCCTGATAAGCCTGTACATGCTCATCTGGGATGATACTTTACGCACATGCATCAGCCCAGTTTTCTCCGAACGAGGTTCATATAATACCATAAACTGTGCAAAGGACCTTACCAATGATCAAAATTTATACAATCTCTGAAGTGGTCAATTCCAAAACGGGTTTTCTCACATTTTCAGAAACATTATTATAGGTGGCCTTTTTACTTGACATTATCTTTTTCTAAGAAATAATATAACAAGAGATGTGTTTGTCAGAAACACAATGCCCCCTACTGCGCCGCTTTGAAATAAAATTTCTTTTTATCATTTGACAGGTATAGAAATTATCTCCCTTTAAAGCATTATTACTTCCCTTGGATTTTGTTTTTTTGACCTTTGACCTTGAAGGATGACCTTGACCTTTCACCACTCAAAATGTGCAGCTCCATGAGATACACATGCATGCCAAATATCAAGTTGCTTATCTTCAATATTGCAAAAGTTATGACCAAACTTTAACCAAGGTTAACATTTTTGGTTAAAGTTTTGGGATAGACAGAATGACAGACAGGCAAAAAACAATATACCCCCTCTTCTTCGAAGAAGGGGGCATAATAATTCAGACTTCCATGGTCAAACTACTTAATTTAAAGACAGCCCAACATGAGTTGCCACTTTATTGTAAGGAAAAAAAATAAATTGGAAACGGTTGCAAAGCTTATAGTTTCAAATGAAAACAAATGAAATTTCTCAGAAAATCTAAGTTAATTTTATCCCTGTTAAGCATTATAAAACAAATTCAGAACTATTGTTACTAACTTACCAACACATTTCCAGAACAAGTTTAACTATTTATGGTATAAAATGATAAGATAAGTTTATGTGACTTGTCAGTAATGAATTAAAAAAAAAAAAACAATGTGAGGCTTTAACCCCAGTGCCCCAGATAAGCTGCGTATCGGCGTTTTTCACCGTATTAAAATGTTTGTAAACACAAAGAAATTCAATATAATGCGTATTGAAAACAAAATCAATTTGACATATACGCTAATTCGTAAAATTTGATGCGTACGATACAGGTCTCGATCAAATGCTTTGCTCAATTTCTGTAATTTCTCATTGGAAAAAATACCGTACAGAGACGAAGATTTTATTCATTCGAAAGTTAGCAGGCACCTTAATGAGGGAGGAGCAAAATAGTCGAAGTTATTCAAACGCTATGCAGACTAAATTTCATAGCAAATTAAGCGTCTGACCAAAATATTTACGACGTGCATGTATTTGTAAAGCGTCTGTACTTTCAGTTTCTATAATGGTGCTTAATAAAAATGTCTAAGCGAGGTCAAAAGACGTCAGCGATTGTTGCTCTAAATATATGTTGATCGCAAACTTTTTTCCAACCAAGTGCAAACAACCGAATCATATGTGTTATCGATTTGTTAGAAACTGTGTATGCAGTAGTTGAAAGTAGCGAGTTTACATCCCAAAAACATGACCTAAAGTCTGTGATTGAAAAAACCTGTAAAAAGTGGGAAAAAAATTATATCTCTGGTTAGAAATTGTTGACATTGATGGGACAGAGAAAAATGAAATGTGCATACTGCACCCAGTCTGTGCAACAGAAGTCAAGCAGCAATGATGTTGAGGTATACATGTTAATACCTTAGTTCACCCTATTTAAAAACTGACATCACCCTATTTTTCAAAATCAATGGGTGAAAACCCTATTACACAAATAAGAATCTGGGGCACTGAACCCCCAATCTACTATTAACTAAAGCACTAGTGTATCACATAAAACAAGTGTCTCACAACAGGGGACTAAACATTCAATACATGCAGTTTATATTTCTTCTTGTGTAAGCTCTTATGTACTGCATGCAAAGAAAGAACAAGAGCACCGCCTGGCGGGTGCAGACCGCTCATCTATTTGTCAAAGTATGAATCAAATCTGATCATAAATAAAGAAGTTATGGCAATTTTAGCTTAAATGTGGGGGTGTGGTCATTTATTACATTATCTTTTAAAAATGAAAAAAAAAAAAAAAAAAA